>RJWT010028672.1:0-15133 GCA_004365215.1 Cuniculus paca | reverse complement strand
AATGACAAATGCTGAAGAGGCTATGGGGAAAAAGGAACCCTTCTCCACTGTTGGTAGGAGTGCAGACTAGTGCAGCCCCTGTGGAAATCAGTCTGGAGGTTCCTCAAAAACTAGGATTAGAAGTCCCATTTGATCCAGCTGTTTTCCTTCTGGGCATATTCCCAGAAGAAGTGAAATCATCATACCACAGTGATATATGTGTACCCATGTTCATAGCAGCACAATTTGTAATAGCCAAATCTTGGAAACAACCCAAATGCCCATCAGTTGAGGAATGGATAAAAAAGATGTGGTACTTTTATACAATGGAGTACTACTCAGCTATAAAGAAGGATCACATTGAGGCTTTTATAGGTAAATGGATGTGACTTGAGACCATACTCTTAAGGGAAATAAACCAAACTCACATGTGTAAATACCACATCATCTCCCTAGTGTAAGACACTGAAAGACTCAATAAAATACAAAATCCCCAATAAATATGGGGAAAGAGTAGGAAACTGCTTCAGGAAAAAACAACTCAGCAAAAAGGAGAAAAAAGGAAGGGAAAAGATATAAATTTGTATATATATATATATATATATATATATACACACACTTAAGATTGATGATTTTACTACTAATTTTATTAGTTCTTAGAACAAAACAGTTCACATTCATAGGACTGGACCTATTCTGTATGTCTATACCTGGTAAACTGAGCAACTCTGGAAGACAACTATACAAAATAACAACCTTTGGTATCTTCCCAACACCTAGCTTAGAAAGCCTATATTGTTATTGTTTTGGGCTCTTTATTGTTATTTATCTGTCTTTATTGTTTTTTGATTTTCTTGTGCTTTGTTCTGCTATTGCCTCTAGCACAGAAAGGATAGATGTACAAGTATATGCTTATACTTGCTTAGAACTACTCCTAAAGAGTTTACAAGAGCATATTTTATTAAATATCAAAATATGAACAGCTACATTGAAGAAAATGAGACATTATGGTAACCATAGCTGATTTCTTATCTTTAGGTTCTGAAGTCTAATAATGCTTTTATTCTTTGATTTGATTGGTTTAAGTCTGTTTTGTACTACTTGATTGCAATATGTGAGAAGATATGATCAGCTTTTTTGAAGAAAACAAAGGACATTAAGGTAGCCATTGTTGATTTCTTATTGTCTGATTTGAAGGCCTGTAATGCTTTAGCTCTTTTGTTTTAGCTGCTTTTATATTATTTTGTTTTCCTTGAGTTTATTGTGTGTGAATATATAAACAACCATTTCGAAGAAAACCAGAGACACTAGGGTAGCCACTGTTGATTTCCTGTCGTTATGTTTTGAAGACCCGTATTCCTTGCATTGTTCTGTTCTGCTCTGCTTTGTTTGTTTTACTGTTTTGTTTTGTTTTTATTCTCTTTAAAATAAAATAACAAAATAAAAAATAAAAAGTAAATTTGATATTAACAGGGTTCCATAATTGTTACTATTACTTTTTTTGTCTTTGCTTTTATTTGCATAATGCTTATGTACAGTACTGCAATGTATAGCAGAACATGAAGCTACAGTACTGCACCATACACTACAGTCATCAATAGTTACAGTACTGTGTAAACAAGGTGGGCTGTATAAAAAAGACAAGGAGGCTCTATCAACAAGATGCACAGAGCTGCACAAAAAAGAGATGGGGCAGAAGTTTGTGTAGTCATTAAGCAGGTAGGTTGTTAAATGAGGAATTCTGTACCGAAATTCCAAGAAAAATGAGAAAGGACAGAGAAAAAAGAAATAGTACAACAAATATTCATTAATAAATTGATATATTTAAATTTATATATGTGTATATCACAATTCCATGAAGTAGAAATATCCAAATAAAAGGTCAAATATGGTCAGCCTTAATAAAAACTGTGACTGTAAATATATGCTATTACAGGGGGCACATCTAAAACTTGTAAATACTTATAAAAACTTACAAAACTTATAAATACAGTTGGAAATAGAAGAGTCTTATTTGTACACATGTAATACTATTTCTCTGTACCCAACACACAGATTACTTTGTGACATTACAATACTAGAGTAAATTCCCAGTAAATGAGAAATGGGATTAAATACACTACATCCTCCCCTCTCAAATTAACCAGGGTGATTGAATTTTAGCGCTGAGTAAAAGGGATACAGTCAGCCATGCCCAAAGTGCAACACTGAAAGGTGAATGAAGAGATTTCTATTCTAAGAACAAAATATTTGTAATATAAATGTCCACAAACCTCAGCACAGAGCAACACAAAGCAAACAAACAATAGAAACCTAAGGATACAGGGCAGTAAGTGGCTCTGAAACTCTCAGCTCCCCTGAAAGCAATTCAAAGTATATTGAGGGGCAGAATAGCATAAGCCACATACGTGAGTCACTTGAAAGGATAACAGAGGTTAAAAAACAACAAACTGATACTCAGCGGCATCACAGGAAATAACTAAACAGATAATGGAAAGAATAACCAAAATGATATGGCTTTCAGAATACACTAATAAAAAGTTAGCTGAGTAAACAAAAGGATTCAAAACATGAATGACCAGTTGGTCAAAGAATTAGAGTCCATGAAAAGGTTTCATTCAGAAATTCAGGAAATTAAAAATTATTTTGAAAGTACAGGCAGCAGAAGCAGTCAGTGTGAAGACAGAATTGCAGAACAAGGATGCCTTCAAAGACAGCAATTCTAAGACACTTAAAAGCAACACAAGAGCATAAAAAATGAATTCAAGAGCTGATGGGTGATACAAAGAATACTAATAGAAGGGTAATAGGAATTACCCTTGTCAACCTGAGAAGGTTAGAAATTTAACTAAGTGACTCAGCAGGGAGCCAGAGTCCTCACTTTGTAAACATCCTGAGCCAATGCAAGAGGAGCACATGGAGATGGGAAGGTGGTAGCCTGCTTTCAATATAAGGGAGAAGAAGAGGCTTGTTCTACCCCCTTTTGCTCTTTTTGCTTTTGCTGTCTTCTGCCACCTTGAAGTGTTGTCCCTGTGCCATGCCACTCTGCTTTAGAGCCAACTGATTATGGACTGAAAGCTCCACAAACTGTGAGCTAAATAAACTTTTCTTCCCTTAATTTTGGGTGTCAGGTATTTTGTCCCAGCAATGAGAGAAAAGTAAGACAAAGTGAAAACTAAAAATACAACAAGAAGGGCATTAAAAAACTTCATAAAATATGAGCAGAAAAGCTCTCAAATAGAAAGAAAGAAAGAAAGAAAGAAAGAAAGAAAGAAAGAAAGAAAGAAAGAAAGAAAGAAAGAAAGAGAGGCATATAGAACTCCAAACAGCTATAACTGAAAGAGGACCTCCCCACTTGACATTATACTCAAAGTATCAGAAGTCCATCACAGGGACAAAATCTTAAAACCTGTTAGTGAAAGGGAATAAATCACATACAAAGTAAAAATTCATCAGATTTGCAGAAGACTTCTTAACACAAACCTTAAAGGTCAGGATGGTTTGGAATGAAATATTTCAAGCTCTAAAAGGTAACAACTTCTAAACCTGACTTACATATCCTTCAAAACTTTCCTTCAAAATTGATGGAGAACAACAGGACAAGGAGCACCACAACAAATTTATGACCACAAAAATCAGCATTATAAAAAAAATTCTCAAGAATATCTTAGAAAGAGACTACAAAGCAAAAATGCTAATAAGTCAAAAAGAATGATCAAGGTGTACCTGGCAGTATGACCAGCTACAGAAAAAAAAGGAAACCAGCAAAAGGAAAATTAAGTAATGACAGGAGTAAGTCAATAAGCCTTGTCTTAGTTACTTTTCTCATTGCCAAGACAAACTACCTGACACTCAAAGTTAAAGAAGGAAAGGTTTATTTGGGCTCACAGTTCATAGTGGTTTCAGTCCACATTTTGATGGTTCCAAGGCAGAGTGGCACGGCATAGGAGCATCACAGAGGAGAAACGGTTCGTGGTGGGCAGAAAACAGAAAAAGCAGTAAGGTAGCAAAGAAGAAGCTGGCAATAAGCAACAAGAGAAGCCCTCTTTCCTTTCCTTATATTATATCCAGGGAGGGACTACTGAGACCCCAGGCCAGGCGGCCCCTGGGCAGGCGGGTTCACATATGCCTTTGGCGGGTGAAGAAACCAACCCCAGAGACCCAGGCCAAGCATCCCTAGGCACACAGCCACACACGTGCCTTTGGTGGGCAGAGTAATCAGTGAGACCAGCAATGTGGAACTATCTGAAGCAACAGCAAAGAGCCAGCAGTTGGGCTCTGGGGAACCCCAACACCACAAGACCAGCCTCCACGTTCAGAGGCTGCTATGGTTGATACAGTGTGTCCACCTGAGCAGTTTAGAAGTTTAACTGAGAGACAAACTCAGGGGGAGCCATCCTCATCCTGTGCAAAGGAGGGCAAGGACATTTTGTGAGTGTTACACTCACCCTGAAGGGGGAGGGTGGCTGGTGTACAATATAAAGGAGAAGAGGCTTGGACTTTTGCCCTCTTTTGCTCTGACTGCTGCCTTGAAGTGTTGCCCCAGGGCATGCCACCCTGCCTTGTATCCAGCTGATGACGGACTGAAATCTCCAGAAACTGTAAGCTAAATAAACCCTTCCTTGTTTCACTTTGGGTATCAGGTGTTTTGTCCCAGCAATGAGAGAAAAGTAACCAAGACAGAGGCCAAGACCAGCTCCACACCTAGCACAATTCCCATGGCAAACTTGGTGGGCATACACAGCACATTTCTAGGATCTGACATGGATACTATCCCAGAACTGAGAACACCAGAGGTATTTTACTACTTTAATTTTCTTTTGTCTGATTTGCTATCCTTTTCCTGTCTGGTTGCATTTCATTTTACTTTATCTTGAATTTTGTGATTCTTCTTATGTTTGGGGGGGTATTATTTTTTCTCCTTTTCTGGTCTCCCTTTTTTCTTCTTTTCTTTTTCATTCTTCTCTTTCTGGCTTCTTTTTTTCACTGTTTAGGTTTTTTATCTTTGCTTTTTGATTTCTTCTATTGATCCTTTTTCTCTCTCTCATGTGTTGATTACTTTTTTCTTATTGCTGGGACAAAATGCCCAACATCCAAAATTAAAGGAGGAAAGGTTTGTTTAGCTTGCAGTTTGTAGAGGTTTCAGTCCACAATCAGTTGGCTCCAAGGCAGGGTGGTGTGGCAGAGGAACAACAGTTCATGGCAGGCAGAAGACAGCAAATGCAGTAAGAGCAAAAAGGGAAGAGAGCAAGAGACGATTCTTTCTGTCCCTTATATTGTATATAGGGTATCCGCCCTAAAATAGGGATAGCACTCACATGCATAATCCCAGCATTAGATCATGAATCACTGGAGTGAACTGATATTGACATCATCAGGTGTTAAATTTGGGGCAAAAACAAAAACAATACTAGTTCACTAGGTCCAGAAAGAGAAATAGGCTTAAGAGAAACCAAAGAAAGAAATAGGCTTAGGAGAAGTCAAAGGAAGAAATAGAATGTGAAGGAGTAATCAGCAAGGAAAGAGACAATGTTTATTCACTTGAAAGTTTAAATTCAAGATGTAGTTGAGGTGTTATGGTTTGTGTCTGGATGTCCCCTCAAAGCCTCATTCACAGGGGTGGGCTTCTAGAGTTTGTGACTGAAAGAAAACAGCTTCCAATCCAGATTGAGGTACCCTGAAAAACTATCTTTCAAAATTAATGGAGAAATAAGATACTTTCATGACAAAGAACAACTGAAGAAATTTATGACCACCAAACCAACCTTATGAAGAGTACTAAAAGGTATTCTAGACAGATATAAAAAATGACCACAATTTCAAGAACAACAGAAAGAAACCACTGGGCAGGGCAAACAGTATTATATCAAGGCTACACACCCTTAGGGCAGGCAATTCTCACACTCAGAAAGGGCCTTTTCATTATCCACACTCAGATCTATGCCAAACCAATCAGTGGAATAATTTAGTAATCATACACCCTTAACCCAGCATCACACACTCTAGATCCAGCCATTCCTTAAAAAGTCCCACCTACGATGACAAGAGGCTTTGCAAGGATATCCAAATACAAGCCATAACAACACTCAATGGGAACAGTCTTAATTCTCCAATCAAGAACGTAGACCAGGAGAATGCAACAAGAAACAAAACCCAAGGATATGAAGTATGCAAGAAACACATTTAATTCAAAGAGAAATTCATGGATTAAAAATCAAGGACTCAAAAACGATGTTGCAAGCAACCAAAACCCAGAAAAAGCAGGAGTAGCTATCTTAAATTTACGCAAAGTGAATTTCAAGCCAAAATTGATCAGATGAGACAAAGAAGGTCACTACATATTAGTCAAGGAAATAGTTCAACTGAAAGAGATAACAATTATAAACATATATGCACCAAATACCAGCAGGCCTAACTTCATAAAACAAACACTAATGAACATTAAAATTAGATAAACACCAACACGATTATAATGGAGAACCTCCACACACCACTGTCACACATAAATAACCCAGACAAAAAAATCAACAAAGAAATGTCAAGCTTGAACCAAACCTTCAACAAATTGATGTAATAGATATCTACAGAGTATTCCATCTAACAACAGAATATACATCCTTCTCAGCATATGGGACTTCCTTCAAAATGAACTATATACTACCTCATAAAGCAAGCTTAAGTAAATCCAAAGGAATCAAATTTATCTCACGTATATTATAAAATCATAGTGCACTAAAACTAAAAATCAATGATGAAACCACAAAAAATATGCAACCACATGAAAATAAAACAATACAGTCAAATAAAAAATGGGTCACAGATGAAATTAAGGAAGACATTACAGAGTTTCTACAACCAAATGATGCCAGTACAACATACCAGAACATATGGGACACAATGAAATCAGTTTTAAGTGGAAAGTTTGTAATTATAATTTCCCACATCAGAAATACAGAGCAAGCTCAAACCCATAACTTAATAATGCACCTTAAGGTCCTAGAAAAACAAGAACAATCTAATCCCAAAGCTAATCTAAGGACAGAAACTAAAGATTAGAACAGAAATTAATGAATGTGAGACTAAGTGAAGAGTTGTTTCTTTTAAAGAATAAGCAAAATAGACAAATACTTAGCTAATTTTACCAAAATAAGGAAATATAAGACTCAAATCCATGCAATTAGAAATGAAAAAGGGAGACCCCAGCCTCTCCTCGTGAGTCATCGCCATTCGCGGACTCAGGGGAGACAGCATAAGGCCACACCAGCAAGCAAACCCAGTCTAGGAACCAGCGCCATGTGAGGGCCACCACCGGATTGGGAACAGCCAGACCCCAGCCCCTTCTGGTGCACGTGCAGGCTGGCAAACAAGAAGTACCAATACACCCCCCCGGCCCTCCCAACCCCTGCAATAAGTGCCAGGCTTATCCAGAGAAACACAGGCTATGATAATAGCTATTGAGGTGAAATCCAAGTGGATACCTGTGGTGCTTTGGTGTTTCACTGACATTGCAAGTCTAGGGCCCATGGTCTGATCATCTGTTCAGCGGATTGCAGGTGGCATCTAGGGGGGATCTCCTTCTGAGGGTTGTAGCCATTGTTGATTCCCTATGGTCTTGTTTTGAAGTCCTATATCATTTCCATTGTTTTGTTGGGCTGGGTTTTACTCTCTTTTGTTTTGTTTGATCATGTTAAATCCGATGGCAGGAGCAGCTATTTCAAAGATAGCAAGATATATTATGATAGTAATTTTGGATTTACTATAGGGTTGTTTTGAAGTCTTTAATTGCATTCATTGTCTTGTTTTTATTCTATTCTGTTTTGTTTGATTTTTACTATATCCAAAGTTATCTGCAGCTATTTTGAAGACATCAAAAGGCATTATGGTAACTATTGTTGGTTTCATAATGTTTTGAAGTTCTGTATCACTTGCACTGGTTTATTTTGATTGGTTTTATTCTGTTTTATCCTCTTTAAAATAAAATTTAAAAACAGGAAAAAAAATGAAAAAGGTATGAATAATCACAATGTATTCTGCCAAAATCCAGATCATTAGTAATTACTCAGAGAACCTATATGCTAAGAAAGGTAGAATATTCAGAATAGATTCCTAGAAACACGAATTACTGAGGTTGAACCAAGAAGATATAAAAATCCTGAATAATCTATAATCAGTGAATGAAATTTAAGAAGTAATTTTTTTAAATTATCAACAAAGTAAAGCCTGTGACCTGATGGAGTCACTGTCAAATTCTACAAAAACTTTAGAGAAGAACAAATGCCAATACTCCTCAACCTCCTTAATGAAATGAAAAAGGAAGTGTAACTCTAAAGGTTATTCCTGGAGGCAAACATTACCCTGATCCCAAAATCAGAAAAGGATACAACCAAGAGGACTACAGGCCAACCTCTAATGAACATATATAAAAAATCCTCAACAAGACACTGGCAAACAGAATGCAATGAATCAACCAAAAGGTCATATATCATGACCAAGTAGGACTGACTCCAGGGATACAGGGATGGTTCAACATATACAAATCAATAAATGTAATACACCACATAAACAGAAGCAAAGACAAAAATCACACAGTCATCTTAGTAGATGCAGAAAAAGCACTTGACAAAATCCAACAACCATTCATTTTTAAAAACCCCAGAAGAAAGTAGGTACAGAAGGTCTTCACCTCATTCTGATAAAAGCCATCTAAGACAAAGCAATGGCCAACATCATACTAAACAGAGAGAAGCTTACAGTTTTGCCACTTAAATCTGGTACAAGATGAGGACCCACTCTTGGTCAATATAGTTCTGCCAGAGCAATTATACAAGAACAAAAATTAAAAGGGATATGTATCATTAAAAAAGAAGTCCAATTATCATTATTTGCAGGTGATAGGATACTTTACATAGAATACCACAAAAACTCCACCAATGAACTTCTAGAATAAGCAAACTAATGTAATTAGCAGGTTACAAGTCAACACTCAAAAATCAATAGTGTGCCTATACAATAACAAACTCACCAAGAGAGAAATTAGGAAAACAACACATTTGATAGTATCATCAAGAAAAAGAAAATATTTAGGAACTCAACCTAGCCATGGAAAGAAAAGACCTCTACAATGAAAACTATAGTACTCTGAAAAAGAAGATTGATTAGGGCATAAGAAAATGGAAAGTTATCTCCTGTTCTTGGATAGACAGAACCAATAGAGTCAAAGTGGAAAGACTTTCAAAACTGTTATACAGATTTAATCCAATCCAAAACTGTTACACAGATTTAATACCAATAGCATTCTTCACAGAACAAGAGAGAGCAACCTTAAAATTCATAGGGAATCAGCAGAGACCTATAATAGCAAAAGTAATTCTGGGGAGCTAGGGCAAGCTGGGGGACATCACAACCCTAGACTTCAAGTTATACAGCAGAGCTACAATGATAAAAAACAGCAGGGTATTAGCAAAAACGCAGACTTGTAGATCAACAGAACAGAAGAGAGGATGTAGAAACAATTCCGGGCACACTCACCTATCTTATCATTGACAATGAAGCCAAAAGCTTACATTGGAAGAAAGACAGCCTCTTTAACAAATGGCACTAGAAAAACTGGCTATCCACATTCCAAAGATTGAACCAAGACATGTATCTCTCATCATGCATTAAAGTAAAATCAAAGTGGATCAAAGATCTAAATATTAAAACAGAAACAACCTGTTGTAAGACAAAATGGCTGAAACTTGAAGACAGGCATAAACAAAAACTATCAGAACAAAATCCTAGTTGCACAAGAAAATATACTGTGAATCAACCAATGGGATCACATAAAATCTAAAACCTTCTGCACAGCAAAGGAAACCACCAACAAAGCGAAGTAAAACCTACAGAATGGGGAAAAATCCCAGTTACTCCTCTAACAAAGGACTCATATCTAGAATACACAGAGAGCTCAAAACATAGACTTGCTAATTGTAAAGATCCAGTCCAAAAATGGGCATCTGAAATGAATAGAAACTTCTCAGATAAGGAAGTAAAAAGAGCAAATAAATGTATGAAAATTTTTCAAAATCATCGGTCATTCAAAAAATGCAAATTAAAACAACACTGAGATTCCGTCTCACTCCATAAAAAATGGCTATCATCAAGAAATCAAACAAGATGAACGCCAGAGAGGCTGAGGGGATAAAAAAAACACTTAACTGTTAGTGAGAGAGTAAACTGATATAACTGCTATGGAATTCACTATGGAGATTCCTCTGCAAGCTAAAAATAGAAATTCTGTTTGACCCGGCTATTCCCCTTCTAGGTATCTTCCTCCAAGAATTAAAGTTAACGGGCTGGGGATTTAGCTCAGCAGCCTAAGTGCCTGCCTGGCAAGTATGAGGTTGTGAGTTCAAGCCCCAGTGCAGCAAAAAAAAAGAAGGCAAGAGTTAAAGTTATCATACTACAGTGATATATGCATATCCATGTTTATAGCAGCACACTTCATAATAGCTAAATATTAGAAAATAGTCTACATGTCCTACACCAGGTGAATGGATAAAGAAAATGTGATACTTATTTACTATAGACAATCACTATGCCATAAAGAAATGATAAACTTGAGTTATTTGTATAGAAAAATGGGTGCACCTTGAGACCATAATGTTAAGTAAATCAAACACACAAGTTTAAATATTGCACGATTTCTCATATATGAGAAACACAAAATGTAAATAAAGTGCAAAATAAGAGACAATAGGAAAAAATTAACTACTGTTAATTTCCTATTATTTTGTTTTGAAATTCTGTATCATTTTTCTTTTTGTTTTTAAAAAGACAATGAAAAAACGAGAGAAAAAATTATTATAACCCAGCAAGATTTATGTATCTAAAAGTGTACCTTGTTTTAGAATAATTGCCTTATTTTATATGTTTGTTGGATTGTTAACTTGTGTGTATAATTAACTTGATAAAAATATAAATAAATATGATGCTGGTAAAAAATAAAATAATTAAAAATATTTTAAAGGATGTGTGTGAGAAGGGGAAAATAAGAATTGAGATGTGTTATGTATATGTACTAATTTCCCACAGTGAATATAATCATTACGTACTGCTAACATGCACTGCTAAATTGCCTTCCAGACTGATTGAACAGATTTAAATTCTCATCAGCAGTATATGAGATTGTCCACGGGCAAACTTTTCAATTAAACAAGGCCAAAACATATTTAGTATTTCTGTTGCTGGTAAGACTAAAAGGAATAGAACAAATTAATTTTCAGTGGAGCTCTTCATAATCTAGACCCTTTACATTTCCACATAAATGGTAGGATACAACTGTCCCACACATTTTAAAGTGAATTCCCAACTTTCTCAAAAATTTTACTCTATCATGCCATGAGAAACATTTTGTATGTATTTACTCACCTTTGTTGGCGGATGCTAGAAATTGAACTCAGAGCCCTGGGCATGCTAAGCAAACATTCTATCACAGAGTCACATCCTCAGATACATTACATTTTTTAGTATAAATTCCTAGGAATTAGGTTGCTGAGTCAATGAAAAAATGTATTTTTGAAGGCTTTTCATACAAATGGTGAATCTGCCCACCTGAAATGTTTGAGAATGCCCTTCTTAGTCTTATCAAGAGTAGGTATTATCTTTAAATTTTTCTCTAAAATAATACCATCTGACCAGTTATAATTTTTATTTTATTGATTAATAAAAGAGTTAAACCTTTAATTGTGTTCATAATCCTTCAAAGTGTTTTGGGAATTTCCAGCTTATATTCTTTGCTGCTTCTGTACTAGAATATTTCACTGATTTATAAGTGCTTTATTCTATTTTACGTGTTGCAAATATTATTTGCTTTTGTCTTTCAACTTTATTCTTACTTTTTAAAAACAAAAATGTACATTTTTTTGGTCAAATTCCATTTTCTTTCCCATTGTGCTTTTCACTTTTGGTGATTAAGCTTAGGAAAATTACATTTGCCTTAAGATTATGTAAATCTAAGCCGGGCATGGTGGCTCACGCCTGTAATCCCAGCACTCGGGAGGCTGAGACAGGTGGATCGTTGTGAGTTCGAGACCAGCCTGGGCTACAAAGTGAGCTCAAGGCCAGCCTGAATGGCATAGTGAGACCCTGTCTCAAAAAGGCAAGGACTGGGGATCTAGCTCAGCCGTCTAAGCGCCTGCCGGGCAAGCGCAAGGTCATGAGTTCAATCCCCAGTGCTGCAAAAACAAAAAAACAAAAAAAAAAGATTATGTAAATCTATTCCTGTATTTTCTGCAGGCATTTTTATACATAACCTTTTACTCAACTTGAAATTTTGGATAAGTTATGAGAAATAGCTGTAACTTCATCACTCCCCCAAGCTTTATTCAAGTTCTGTTTTTATTTAACTACCTTAATATACTTGGTCATCTATTGTTTTTCCAGGATTCTGAGATAACTGTTTCTAAATTTATACCAAATCCTTAGCACACATATTTGGATTTTTTCTTCTATTCAGCAGTCTGTAGCACTGATTTGTTTGTAGCATATCACCATAATGATCTAATTATTTGATTTAAAATTGAATATATATATATAATGACTAATGATATTAAATTTTTTGTTTTTATATATATTTAGTTATTTTAAAAATGAATAAATATTAAATATTTCCTAGTGAAAAAACGAAACAGATGCTCATGGCTAATAGTTTGAATAGTAAAAAAAGCAATGAGATAAAAAAAATGAAGCAGGTGCAGTGGAACACACATGTAACTGCAGCTACTGAGGAGGGGTCATTGAGGAATCCAGAAGTTTGAGACCAAGTCTTAGAAAACAAAGGCCCTTCCTCTCCTCTTTCATAGCTATTCTGTTAGTATTAATATAAAACATGCATGTGTATGTGTGGACTTCTTCACTCTGACTTCACCTCTCATTTAAAAAAAACATTTGAATGACTTTTCATGCCATCACACAAAGATCTAACTCATTCACTTGAACTGCTTTGTAGTTGTCCATTGTGCAGGAATAATAAAATTAGTTTGGCCATCTCTGATTGGAGGTTACTTAGACTACTCATTTTTGTTAGTATAATAATTGTTCATTTTCTTCTAATGAACTTGAGATCATTTTTTCCTATTCTAAAACTTGGAGTACATTAAATTTATGTTATAATGTTTGGAAGGATTGTTGTCGTTACTGAACCCTGAATCGAAGAAGAAACTGTAGTTTTTCACTTCTGTGGATCTCTGTGCCTCAGTGAAGTCCGATACTTATTTTCACATGGTACCTCCGCTTTAAAAAAAATATTTCTGGTGATTTCATTTTATCGTTTATTAGATTTTAGAATGGCCTTCTTCCTGTTGTATTTTCTAGCTAGCTAGTTCTGTTAAGTAGGTAAACCACTGCTTTTTTGGTGTGTGTATTTATTTTATGAATTTTTCACATTCTTAACTAGTAACTATGAGAATTTTAGCTGTTTCTTTTATTTTTAAAAATTATTCCCCTTCTCTGAAAGCAGTATTGATCATATTTTTATATATGAAAAGTATAATTCATAATACAACAACAACTAGTGTACTTTCTACATAGGAATAACACTTGCAGCTTTATTTTTTATTTGTATTCTTTACCTTGTTGCAAAAGCACTAGAACAATATGAATTAATGGTAGGTAAATGAGCATATTGCTTTTTGTTTTATTTTCTGGCTAGAAAATGCACAGGCATTGGAATCTGTTATAAAGCTATATTTTCTTTAAAACCAATCTTTGGAATACTTTATGATTTACAGAAAAGGTGCCAAGAAAATATAGAGATTTCTTCTGTATCCTACACACAGTTTCTGTCATTGTTAACACTTTATATAATCTTTAAAACTAAAAATAAGCATTGATATACTACCATTAACTGAACTCGACTATCTGAATTTCACTGTTTTTTCACTACTGTTTCTTTTCTACCTCAGCATCCAATCTAGGAAACTACATTGCATTTAGATGTCGCATCTCATTAAGTCCCTTCCTATCTGTGATAATTTCTGACTCTTTCCTTGTTTTTGAAGGGATGTACCTCTCAGTAGGAATTTTTCTAATATTTTCTCATCATTTGACTGTGGTTGTTGGTTTGGGGGAAGACTACAGCAGTGAAAATTTCATCTCTTTACATCAGGGTGTCCATGCCATCAATATAATTTACCTTGGCAATACAAACCTTAAACACCTGGCCACAGTACTATTTGCCAAATTTCTACCCTGTGAAGTTACCATCCCCCGCCCTACCTGTCTTGGTTACTTTTTTCTCGTTTTTGAGACAAAATACCTGACGCCCAAAGTGAAGGAAAGAGAGGTTTATGTAGCTTACAGTTTCTGGAGATTTCAGTCCATAATCAGTTGGCTCCAAGGTAGGGTGGCATGGCTGAGGGGCAGCGGTTCACGGCGGCTGCAAGCGGCGAGAGCGAACCCTACAAAAGAGTGGAAAAACACGCCCCCACTCTGACCTTACATTGTATGTCGGCTCCACCCCTGGGGCGCAGCAGAACTCACACTGCCAATCCCAGCACTAGACAAGGAGTCAATCACAAGCGCTATATTTAGCCGCTTCCATGACTACATGAGGCTTGAGAGGGCCCCCTAAAAACTATAACACCACCCCACTCTATCCTTTTTTTTTCCAGTGGTGAGGAACACAACTTAGGGTTCTATGCACACTAAGCAAGAGCTCTGCCGTTGAGCTGCACGCCCACTCCTATTTCTGCAACAAGCAGGAAGTCCAGCAAACACGAAGTGTGGGAGGGGGAGTTATTCTAATTAAATGCTAACTTTCCTGTGTTTTGCTATGATGATATCAACTCTGTGCTTGATACAGATTTTTTAAACATGTTAGAGAAGTACCTAAAGAAATGTATTTTTACATGAGACATCGATTACTAAACTATAATTGGGGAAAGAAAATAAAAAGTGAAGTAGAGGGGAAAGAAAGGTTGGGATATAGCTTGGTGGCATAGCCATGTGCAAGGTCCAGAGAGGAGAGGTGAGAGGAGGGGAGGGGAAGGGAAGGGGAGGAGAGGTGTCTTTGAAAAAATTAAAACAATAGAAAAAATTAAAACAATAGAAAAGATTTCACTATTTCAAAATTCAGAGTGAACTCACCAGAATTAGTGAGAGGCCTGATATTTAG
>RJWT010028671.1:0-15158 GCA_004365215.1 Cuniculus paca | reverse complement strand
GGCTATGGAACATGTTGGCTAGCTGGGCTATGTCCATGCATGAGAAACCGAACAGTTGGAAGAAAGAATGGTTTTTCCTGGTTTTGGTTGCTTGTATGCTTTGTGGTGAAGCTCACCAGATGGCAAGGAGAACACTTCCTGCCCCGGAAACACACTCCCGAGGGCAACGAAGTGTAAGCCATCGGTCTGATTCATTCGGATCTCTCCTGACCTGTCCTTCCCATCACAGCCCTTTACCCTTGCTATGCCCACCTCTGGGTGCTGTTGTCCCTAATTTAGGTTTAATCAGCAATGCCAGAGAACAGGACGACGAACATTTACAATTAAACCCTTAACCTTAAAACATCCACAGTTTACAGTTCTCATTTCTTCACATGCTCGTGCATTGCAATGAATGTACTTTCATCACTCTTACAACTCTGTGTTAGTCTACATTTTCTGGGCCGTTTCTAGGTAACAGTCTGAATCTATCATTGTCTATATTGATCGTTTTCTTTTTAATTATTTCCCTAAGATAGGATTTTAGTCCTACAAAGGGTGAACAAACTGAAAGGCAGATCCTTTTCAGTTGTTAAAATGCTGGAGTGTTTTATGTTTATCCTTCATGGAAATGCTGTTCATCATCAATAGATGCTCCCTTTCCCCACACTGCCTCAGAAGCTTTCTTTAACTGGATTATTGAAAAATGGCTAAATCCATGATGATATCAAAGATGGTGAGAAAGTCAGACCTTCTGTCTTGAGAGGACTGTTTTCTAATACATCAAATAATATTACAAGAGAGAAACTCAGGAGACCAGAGTTCAAGGCCATATATGTGCCAGCTAGTAGCTTGGTGATCTAAGAAGAGCTTGGTTATCTTAGGTTCTCTCAAGCACAAAGGGAAGGTGATAGTCCTTCCATGTACTCTGCTTTAGGAACCTATGATTTTAACTTATCTATAGTCACTTGGGGTTTTTACAGTAAGAACAACTTTCTAACAGAGAAGTGAGGTGCCCTGAAAATGGTGACCCTTCTCTGGGGTTTGAGTGGACCTGCCACATAGGGCCTGTAGTTGTGTGCAGAGAAGGGGACACATGTACATCGACTCCAGGAAATAAAACAAACTAGTGGGAATTACAGAGCAACAGCATGTGCAATTAAGAGCGTAAAGACTATTATTCAAAAGCGAGTACAGTGAGATTGTTTCACTGCAAGATTGATGATTATAAGTAGAGCTATTATTGGAGGATTATTTGAGTTTTATGAATTCTCCTAAGGGTCTCTCAGTTTCCTTTTAAACTGGGTATAACATAAGCATATTCCTTATTAATAATTTTATTTCTGTAAAACTTGCCTTGGACAATGGTTTTGGTGTTATTGAAGCAGATTTCCATCATCACTATCCTTGACTTCCTAAAATCCTGGATCTATTCCAAGACTGGAAATTTTACTTTACAAAATATATGCATTGCATTTGCACAGTATAGCCATTGTTGGTAAAGTCAGATATTTATGAAAGAATGTACTGGCTCTGTGTTTCATGTAATGGATGGGGATATATGTTTGGGGTAATGTGGAAAAATGAATATTGAAATGAAGGCTGGTGTTTCAAGTGAATACTTTCTTGTCACTGTGATCTTTGCCTTCAGAATTCACTAATTTCAATATCTCCAACACTAAACACTTGGGCAAGGAGTTTCGCCAGTTTGTGTAAATTGCAGGACTGGCATACAGTATGCAATAAGTTGGTAACAATTGCATTACTCTCAGCAGTGACAAGAGTCTTGCCTGCAGTCATGATAGGTAAGTTATCATTGTTATTCCAGGCTCCCTTCAGCACCTTGTGCATTTACCACATGAAGGAAGCATGAAGAGATTAGAAGTTCTTTCTAGCTTAGTAGAGAGAATAGGCTCGTGAGAGCTTGCGTTGAACGGACGAATCCACTCCTCCTACCTTGTGTATTGTAGGCAAAGTGATGATTAGTAAGGTAACTTTTTAAAAAAATCATAGCAGCTTTGTTTTAAAAATTAGGATACAGTTGAGAGAAAAATGTGAGCTAAAGCATGATTAGTATAAGATGGAGTATTATGCAGATATTTAAAAAGTTTCAGTAATACAAATAAAGCTAATAATTACATCTTCCGTTTTCTCAATTAGGTTGGAAAAAGTGAAAAATACTGACCTAACTGTGTAGGTGAGGTCATGGAAACATAGTTACTCAAAGTGCTGAAGGGAAGTGTTAACACTCTGGAGGGATGTTCTTCAGTATATAGTGATATTTGCAGTGTGACCATCCTTCACACAGCAATTCCACTTTTAACAATGCATCTTTAGGATAAATTCAGACAAGTACAGAAAGCTACAGGTTCAAGGCTATTCACAGCACCGGTTTACATAGTAAAACAAAGGTAAAAATCCAAATATCCATCAATAAAAGATAGGTACATCTATGTACTATATATAATATTATACTATAGAAACATTAAAATGATTATGTATGTTAAGAAGATGCAGATACAGCAAGGAGCAGTCAAAACTTGTCAGATGAAATAATTCCACAGTTTCTATGAAGTGGAAGAAAGATATGGACGGAATGAGGGAAGAAAAAGAAAAATAGATTTAGTGTGTGTATTGATTGATCAGCTTTCCTATTACTGGGACAAAATCCCTGACACAACTTAAAGGAGGACAGGTTATTTGGGTTCATGGCTTTTGCACATTCAGTCCATGGTTGATGGCCCCAAGGCAAGAACATCATGACAGAAGGGCCTGGTGGAGCAGAGTCGCTTACATCATGGTGGACAGGAAGCAGAACAGAGGAACAGCACCAGAGAGGTATGGATGAGGGGCGAAATACACACCCCAAGGTCATGCCTCCATAACTTCCCAGATGCATCCAAAGTGAGCCTTGTTAATTCCCTCGGTGGTTCTCAAGCCAATCAAGTTGACAAGATTAACCACTGTACTGCACAGTTTGCAAACTGTTAAATCTGAAGAGGGCATTGTAGTTTGTAACATTTACAGGTCTATAAAAATACTGTGGATTATACAGAAGAATATATGTATTTATAATTGGTTTTCCAAAGTGTTTTTAAATAAAGCAGCTCTTCAGAGCTCAGATTTTCACTCAAACTGGTATTCTGTGCTCTGTGGTGTCTTTTTCGTTAATTGTCAATTGAAAGTTAAAAATCAAGTTTTTAGTAATTAGTGCCATTCTTGCCTTCAGTTCAAAACTGTTTACAATGGGCAAGAGCTCAGAAAGCAAACCTGATGCCTCACGGGAGACTCAGCCACCTCCCTGTCCTGGACGTAACCTGTCTTGAGAACGACACTGCTTCCTACAGACAACCTGCTTGTGAGTTTTGCCTCCTTGAATTTACTTCTGAGTTGCACTTATTTACTTGCTAGTGTTTACAAAATCCTGTGTTTGAGATGTTTTCTTCATTAGCCTCATTTGTGAAAAAAATGATGTTTTTTGTATATTTATAAACACATGCATTGGGTGATCAAACCCTACATTCATACTAAATTAAAATTTAAATGCAAGTGTTTGTTAGAGTAGCAGACACATTGCCATAAACCCCCCTCATAATTCTCTTCCTTACTGCAAACACACATAGCCCCTCATTCTTGCAACTTTCTGAAGCAGTTCTGGAGACCCCCTTCCTGAGTCATTATGAGGCCTGATAAAAAAATGCAGTGACTGCTGCTGCTGAGCACCATCCAACAGAAAGGCAGCTCGTACAACCACGCTGCTGTGTCCTTATACACCTTACTCATTGGATCTGGCACTGTGTGAGTTCTGGCTCCTCCCCAAAACCAAAATGATCATGGAAGAGAAATGTTTCAAATCAATTCAGAATATAGCCACAGCCAGGACCGAGTATCTAAAGATACTCAAAAAAGAGGACTCCAGAGCTGCTGCAGAAGGTGGCCGGGACGACGGCCTGAGTGTGTGCATAGGGAGGGGAGGATTCTGAGGGCATCAGTGGCAATGTGTCTTTCACTGTAATACATTTTTTAAGCATTCACTTTAATTTTAGATCGTGCCTCATGTATTGTGTGTATATTTATTGTAAACTTAAACGGCCACTCAACTCAAGGTTATAGAGTTCTTGCGTGTCCTGTTTGCATTAAATGCACTTCCTTCCTTGAGTATAAGAAATGTAGTTCTGAAATGAGATGTGCCTTGCAGTCATTGTTAAGACACTCGGCTGCTGCTAAGGAGCAGGTGTCACCGTGGTCTGTGTCTGCCCTTGTGAGATGGAAACTGCGGTCATCTCATGGTCTTGTCAGTAGAGATGAGCTACTGAAGTGGATCGCCCCTCTGCTGGAATTTTAACTTACATTTAAATTCCTTCCTCTTGCAGCACTTTTGGAAAAGGCAAAAAATGAAAGGTTCTACTCTAATGCAGTTAAAAAAGTGAAAAGTTATTTGCATGCAAAAGATGAACTGGTATATACCTGGTTGTGTAACCGTGGGCATGAAAACCTGCCATATTCTTTGAAATTTAAACCACAGAATTTTGAAAGATGGGACAGATAGATTATGATTGGCATGCATTGTGGAAGTGTCCTCAGGTATTAAAACTATATCAAAAACTCGACTTTCAGAAAAGCTGTGTAGTTTGCAGCAATTTATAAATAAGCTGTGGAAAACTTAGTCAATATAAAATTTTAAATTTGTGTTGCAAATTTAAAGTTAAACCTGTGGTGTAAAGTCAAGTCACTGTGATTTAACATCACATGATTCACATGGGTCTGCAGATTCTGAAAGTGAAATAGATTTGGATTTAATTTCTGATGGTATTAGGGAAGATACTGGCTTGCATTTTGTCTCCATAATTGCATAGAAAACAAATGCTTTTCTACACTTTAACAAAGTTCATTTTGTACCTGTGAAGTTGGTAAACTGGTGGTACATGTCCCCCTTGGGTGGTTTTGCATGATCAAGTGAATGTGTGTCTCTCCTGTCTCTGTCTCTGTCTATGTAGATATATGCAGAGACTCTTCCAAGAATTTTCACCCAAATCTAAAATTGTTATCTTTGTGAATCTCTAAAGAGTGTGTTTTTGAGGTGATGTATATATTTATATATTTATAATTTCCCATATTATTCGAATTTTTAAAAATATGCTTAAGTCAGTATCATGAGTAGGACAAAAAATTCAGAACTATTTTCAAATACTTTGTAGTGGCATAGAAGACATTCTCACGTTAAAAAGATGCATGATTATATCCTGTGTGATAATGTAAACTACCCCCCCCCCCCCACAGTCACAGTCACATAAACAATCCTTAGCACTGCAGGGTATTGGAGTAGCAGTGGTTATCCATATGTATTGGATTATAGCGCTTTTACATTTTCTTTATACTTTGCTTCCCCCAGTCTTCTGTAGTGTACACACATAACTTCGATATTGTGGCGAAACATTATAAGCAGACATGAGAACTACTCTGGGGTTTTCACTAGCACTGAGCATCCCTTTCTCCCGTTTCCTGAATGGGGCCCTGTAGTGCAGAGGCAGATGCTGGCAATTTTGAGCGTCCCTGGTGATGAGGGCGCTCTCCCTGGACACCTGGAGCTGCGGGCTTCAGGGGATGGGAATCTAAGGAGAGGAGCAGCCAGCATCCAGTCTGTCCCTCTTCCTCCCCTGCACTTACACCCCACAGTGACGATCCCAGCTCCTCTAAAACCTCCTGAAAATCAGCACTGTGCCCCATCCCTGCTGCACTTCTGAGCATGACCCTCGCATTTTCTCAGGGCCGTGTTGGCCCCCAGGTCACCTCCTGGAGGAGTCATGTGGCCCTCAGTGTGCAAGGAGGCCGAGGCCCCCAGTTCAGTAGCACAGGCAGCCTTGTCATTGAGCTCAGCGTGGCAGAGCCAGCCTGAGAGGGGAGCGGCCCACACGCGTGGAGCAGAGGAGTTGAAGATGGCAAAGGGCTCGCCTCCTTATCCGAAGGCCTGGTCTTAGTGACTTCAGATCAGTCTTCAATCTGATAAATGAAGCACTGTAACATTCCTAACACATGCCTGGCAGCTGTTAAATATTCATTAATGTTAACCATTTCAGATGATGATTGCATTTGTATATTGCAAAGGCTTTTCCCAACTAGCAGTCTAAACTCTGGGGTGTATGTGGTACCAGTGAAATACATCCAATCCAGATACACAAAAGGGCTTAGTTAGACTTGGGGGATTTTCCTGAGCCCTGACATCCTCTCTTTAAGTACCTACTGTACCTGCTTCATTAATTTATATTACCTTTCCTTGCCAGGGTAGTGAGAGGTTCATAAAAAAGAGTATTTTTTTCTTCTGCATTTTTTTCCTTTCATGGTGATGCTGATTGAATCTAGGGCCTTGTGTATGGTAAGTAGGCATTCTACCACTGAGCCACATACCCAGCCCATAAAAATAGTATTATGGCCTGTTATTCCAGCACTGTAGGAGGCTGAGGCAGGAGGATTTTTATTCAAACTCAGCCAGGGCAACTTAATGACTTAGTCCTCCTACCCTAAAGGAGCAAATAAAAGCAGCTGTTATAGGGTGAAGGCTCAGAACCATCTGTAGGGAAAGTGGTCACCTCTGGGGTTCAGCTTTTTCATTCTTTTCTCAGGAAGATTGCAATTAGCTTCAATGTGATTTATAAATTCTTTAATAAAAGATGGTAACAGATTTTAGTCCACATCTCCCACTGGGGTTTGCACGCACCCTAAGGATGTGCTGCTGGGGGGATCATCAGTCCCCAGGAGCCCACTGTGGAAGTGGGGGGCATGCAGCGGGGGTGGGAAGCTTCAGCCTCATCTCTGTTCCACAGCTACAAGGAAAAGAGGCTCATTGCCCCCACTCACAAGGTGGGGGCCACGCAGCAACCCACAGCAGGCTAGGCTGTCCGAGGCTCTGTGTGCAAGACCTGAGGCTCCAACTCAGACTTTTCCAAAGCAGTCAGAACTACGGGGCAGCACCCTGCCACATGCCAGGGACTGTGGGGTGGAGAGGGCAGGAAGATCCAATGCTTGTCAAGTAGGCCGCGTGCACTGAGAGCAAGGCTTGACTTTGATTTTCACCACAAAACATAAAATAAAATGAAATAAAAGCCATCGTTATCCCCATATCCAGAGGAGGAAACTAAGACTTAGAGAGGTTAAGTAACTTGCCTAAAATACGCAGCGTGCACTTACAGAGGGCTGTAAGTGAAACCCAGAACGCTATGCTAGGGCTCGTGTGGTGTATGTGCGCACACAAACACACACACACATCTCTCTGATATGAAATACATATTGCGTATCTTTATCTATAGACATGCACACGTATGTAAGTGTGCATGCATGTGTATACATGTAATAAGAGTAAATGGATATTAATTGAGAGCTCTTTCTAGTATGTAGGGTAAAGCCCTATCATACGTATTTAGGGTAACACACAGTATATAATCCAGCAACATTTCATATCGTTTTCAAGCAGGCTTTCCCAGATTTAAAAGTCACTCCCATTTCTCCCATCACCCCAGCTTCTAGGCCAGTTTACGAGTGCCTGCTGCATGTCTCTGTAGCACCCTGTCTTCCTTCTTACAATATTCTTTACACATTACTGCTACCACTTGCTCAGTGTGTAACTTCTATGTCCTTTGAAGAAAGAGACATGGCTTTCTTGCCCATGCCGTTCACGGTGTCACACACATAGGCACTCAGTAAGTAACTGGTGGAGTGAATACGGCCACAACGCTGTCTGCCATGGCAGCAGCATTGTGAAGGCTTCTTACAAATGTGTCCATTATTTTCCCTATCCGATGTCTACCTACTGGAGAGTTAGTGGACACGGAAAATGTTAGCATTTTGCTGTGCATTCATCATACTCAATTTTGTACAAATGCAGAAAACATACAAGATAATCCTGTCTCCTGCTAAAGAATATTAACTATGAGCACAAATAGGCATCAGCATTCTGAGCTACTTTTAAGTCAAAGTAGAATATCATGAAAGCACAACTAATTCCTTCCGTTGAACTTGGCTTACATGTCTGTAGGGTTACTGAGAGGGTAGGTCGAGAACTTTAAAATTGTCCCTATGAGCTTGTACTCTATTGAAAAGAAAAATGAAATGTCCCATGAAACAATTTTCTTCCTATTCATAAGCAAAGAAATGCAGGATGTGTTAATTTTTTAGAAGTTTATAGAAGCCAGTTCATTTTTATTTGATGTGGACTAGAAACACTAAATATTCCTTCGGTCCCATATGGTTTGGATGTTCATGTCTGAGTATCAGGAGGAAGAAAAAGGAGAAGGAATATGAGATTACCAAATAGATGTGGATGATACAGACTCAAGCGAGGGCCAAGGCTAAGGGCTTTGGTGGGCACAGTTGGGAAAAGGAGCAGAGCATGAGTTCTGTGTAAACTCGTATTTGCAAAAACAGCCATGGAACGCTGGACAGCTGTGATTTCCCTGTCTGACACTCAGGTTGTCTTACTCAGAGGCGGCTCAGCCAGACTTGGGCAATGACCGACAATGGACCAGCAAGATCTGGGCCATTAGTATATTCTACAAAATCATAACCACTGACTATCACAGTCAAAATTAATCACTATTTTTTTAAAAAGAAAAATACAATAAAGCAAGTTCCAAGTTACAAATGTGTTGTATTTTCAGTGTGACTCCTGAACACAAGTATTTCCCAAGGTTCAGCCATCACTTCTATAGATTCAGCCCTTTCCTCTCAGCAGACGACCCCCAAATTTCCACAGTCCATTTGTCGTCGACTTATTCTGTTTAGATGCTTAAGTTTCTCTTTGTCTCTAATGATCAAAACCTAATTTTTCTTTCTCAAAAAATTCTTAAAATTCCATTTTACATAGGGCTTGCAATTCAAATTCCTCCTCCCAGTAAAAATATGACTGTGCCTCTTTAGAATATGACCTCTACTTACCTTTCAGTTCATCTCTTCAGACAGTCCTCAGCTTGCTTGGCTTATCTTCCCTGCGGACAGTGTGGAGGTTACCCACCCTAATGCCTTTCTGAAGTCCTGTTTGTCCTTGAATGTCAACCAGCTCAAGCCTCACTTCCTCCAAGAACTTATTCTAGATTCTTCTAGTTTAAAAAAAAAATTCTCATACTTTCCTTGAATGTTTGCAACTCTGCTATAGCACTAGCTCCAGGGTGCCTTTTACAGGAAGTGCCGAACTCTTCAGTTTCTTGTGACTTCCTGGAAGCCATTTTGTTGACCACCATCTTCCCCACAGAGAAGCCTGTCGCTAAGCAGAGCTCGTGGAATAGTTAGCAGCCTCTGAATGTGGGAATAAATGAGCCAGTGTTTCACTTTTCTGTTCTTTTCATTTTCAACAGGGAAAACACTTTCCCTGTATTTAACTTATACTTCAGGTTTCAGAATTGCAAGACTTCGTGCTGTGTGTATTAGTTCCCCCCATTTGGTAGTAACCCAGGCAGTCAGCAATCCTGGTCTGGAATTGACTTCCGCCCCCAGGCAATTGTGACACACCCTCAGGGCTCATCCGCTCCTCTCTGGGAAAGGAAATGCTTTAAGCTCCAGCAAAGCAAAAGTTGTCCAAGTTGGGCTGTATTCATTGTCTGGTTGAGTGAGGGGTACTTCAGAAACAGCTCCATGTTTTAGAGCGCTTTGGCCAGAAGAGGAAGAAATGCACCATCAACCAGGCTGAGGGACAGGCGAGACACACCAGAGGCTGACAGGTCGCATTAGAGAACCTGGTCCTGATCGTTGCCTGAATTCTCCTCGTTCAGTTTGAATGCAGTCTCAAGGTCTGAATGAGAAAGACCTTTCACATTGCATAGTACCTCAACAAGCCATTATTTGATTTGAGTTTCAGCTAATTATCTTGACAGGTGTTATACCTCACATTTTAAAGATGCTAAAATGGAGACTCCGACATTAACTGCTCAAGATCATACGGTTCTTGAGTGGTATGGTTCATATTCATAGTGATTATACTTTTAGGATTTCATACTGACTCCCTCGGGCCCATTTAACCAGGACTCGGTGTGTAACTTGGGGGCAGTTTCCTAGTTCTCAGCGCCTCTGCTCGTCCACAAAATGTGAATGAGAGCAGCGTGCCCTCGTGTGGCCGTGTGGCCTGCGTGAGCCTGTGGCTGCGTGTGATTAGCTGAAGGCTCCACATCCCTGCCCTGCTGACTGGTGAAGATGGCAGCATCTGGGTGTGTAAACCCCGGGTGTGTAAACCCGAGTGCTATGGCGGCGTGGCAGGGAGGAACTCGACACACAGGAGCTGGCGTCTCGAGGAGGAGGCCGCGTGGGGGCGAGAGGCTGAAGATCTGAGGTCATGACGATATGAGACACAGAGACACTCAGGGACCTCAGGCAACAAGTAGTTGTTTGTTTTCTCACCTCTACAGGCAAGAGAGATTAGCAGATGTAGGCGCTAACCCAGGAGAGGGACGGCACATTTGTGGAAACATCTCGCTATTCAAATGCTCCAGGGATTTGTCCCAGTGTCTGGCAGGCCCATTGGTCGTGGAAACATCATTCTTTCTCACTTCAGAAGACCACTGACAGGTCCAACAAGGTATGCGCTGGGATGAATTTCAAAGGTCCGCACCACCTGTAACCAGCATGCTTCGTTTCCGCATTTTAAAATGAATGATTACAGTTTTGGTGAAGTTTATAAAAGATCTATGTTCAGCAAAGCTTCGGGGCTCTTGTGAGTAGAACCTTGGTCTCATGTTTTCCTTTCTCAGCCTGCTTGGCCGTAGCTGCTGCTCTTGGAATGTGCTGGTCAATAAAAAGATACCTGGACCCTTGTTTAATTGCACCTGATTCAAACAAGGTTTCGGAGGGGCCACAAGTTCTGGACCTTGCATCTTGGTTATAAAATTCACGACTTAAGGCAACGAAGGTTTTGATATCACAAGGAAAATGTGCCTCTTCCCAAGAAGACTGCCCAGTACCTGTCTGCTGCCCAAGTCGGAAATGTCATGGGCGTATCCGAAAAGTTTGAAATGAGAGCATCTTTCCTACACCTAGTGACCTACTCTGAGCTGAGGGCTTCTGTGTCTAGGGCTATCTTGCAAACAAACTTCACTGTTGAGAAACGAAAGCTACAGTCACTTTTATGTATACAGTATCAGCTATTCTAGTTTTTAAAAATGCATTAAATCATACACCTGAGTTAGGAAAAATCTACGTAGTGTCATTAAACACAAAGACAAGTTCAGTGTTGAAATTTGGTTCTAGCATAGAATGTTTCTTGACCAAATTTTGACCTCAGGATTAAATTCGGGTATTTAAACTCTAGCAACTAGGGGCTTGTATGATAAATTCTTGTGTGGAAGGGGACCCATTCAGGAAGCTAAATGACTTAAGGCTTCCCCCACAATTAGTTTAAAGGGGCCACATGCCATTTCAGATGATTTAGAGCTTAAATCTAAAACAGAAGAATGATAATCTTTAACTCAGGGGATTACAAATCATCAAACACTGAGTTTGGAAATTTGATAACATATTTATGCCTATTTTCCATATTCTCCTAAAATGGCAAGTCCAGCAATCCTTGTCCATTTTGCTGTAGTCATTTCAGTTGCAAATGCAGCCCACGAAACCCTCCTTTTCTCCTGTTTTTCTAATCTCCTAGGCGTACCTTGTCATACGAATATATACACATTTTTACCATTTACACTAATGCATGTTTTATCTGGAATATTAATTATCCAAAACAAACTTGAATGCCAGTACCAACCAAAATGTCCTTGTATTTGTTGCATTCCATTTGCAAGAGTTAGGAGAGAGCCCTGGTTGACAGAGTTAAGTTCATTGGTCAAAAAGAAGCTGTGTTTTTTTGTTTTGTTTTAATTGATCGCAATTAAGTTAACTAATATTAACTGCAAATTCGCTTTGATTTATTCAATATGAAAAATTGAAGATCACAGACAAACCAAATTTATGTTATGTTTTCTTTAGCCATTAAAATTTTCTAAGTAGCCATAGCATTTTTTTTTCAATGTAGAAAGAGAGATCAGAACTTTTGAAGAGAACTGGGATTTTAAAATGCCATGGGGGAAGAAGGGTAAGGGGGGCATAAATTAGAATCTGGTATGCTATGCACTACTTACCTTCAAAAGTCAAATAAAACTTTCCTCTGTCAAACCAAACGAGGGAAGGCTGTTCATTCTCTGTATGGCCAGGAGTTGAAGCGGGATGGGGAAGGTTAAGGAGAGGGAGAGAGAAGGACAAAACGTGAGTTACAGAGCAGGTCATCGGTCTCACTATGGGGCAGGGCGGAGGCACTGCATGCCTTGAGCGTGCAGGGAAACGGGGGGCTGGTAGTCTAGGCTTTTTTAGTTGGGGAAACAGGAAGCAAAAGCAAAGCGTAGAAGCCTAAGGGATGGGCGAGGTGGTAGGAAGCCGGCAGCCGGCGCCGTGTGCCTGGAGTGGAGGTCTTCCTGGCCATGCAGGGGCGCCAGCATCTTTTAACTGCACTGCTTTGGGCAAACTGTCATTCAGCAGTTGCTGTAACCATTTCATCTTCAATGTCATCCCCCTCTCGGTTTCCGAGAAGATAAACTCAGAGTTAGGGGTCATCTGAAATGTCAGCTTAGCTTTTCAATGACACCAGCATTGCATAATCAGGTTAAAGTTCATGGAAGTCAGGTAGGTCTTCCATCCCTACCACTGGACTCAGCTTAGGCATCCGGACACAAGACATCCTTTACCTCAGCACCAAAGAGATAGTGTGCTCTAGTGGTGCTGGGCTATGTTCTCAATTAAGAAGCGGTCACCGGACATGATTCTGAGCAGTTAAGTTATTCCTCCCTTTGGAAATTCATGAAGCAATGGCATCTCACCTTTTTTGAACCTTTTCACTGAGAAACTGTCATGCAACCTGCTGCTTTTCAACACGTCTGCTTAAAAATGCTTCAGTGGCATGAATTCCACGCTGGACGGTAAATGGACAAGGTGCGCCCGAGAGGCGCTGGACACTCATGAGGTGAGGAGCGTATCTATGAAGTTTCCAGCATTCAGATGGGTAATGGCTTGGATTTTTAAAATCTAGATATCTAGAGATCACTCGGCTAGCACCATACCTGCAGGCATGTCACAGCGCCTTTCAAACGAGGGCAGTTTGTCATAAAAAACATCATCTTCTGACACTACGAACCAAAGAAACATAAACGAATGGAAAACGAAAACACAAATAACAAATCCCAAATGAAATCAAGCAGTGCACTTTACTGACAGGAACACAGGGATGACTTTCATGGAAAAAGGAAATGAGACACTGGAGTTGTGATTGGGATATAGAAAGTGATGTGCGTGGATGATGATTCTATGAGAATGAACTGGAATTTTAAAAATGCCAGATTGTAGCATCTGTGAATTTGGTAGAAGTCAGGTCCAGGAAAGAAAGAGTCCACCCCCCTGTTCTGAGGGAGTCCTTACAGGCACTGTCATTAATAATTAACTCGAGCAAGTGTATTTCGCTCCAACACAGTCCTCACGGGGCCAGACATAGGCCCATGCACAGAGCCTCCTGACGGGTCTCAGCGGCCCGGCAGCATCACCCCGTGTGCACATCCCCAGGGAAGCGGCTGGCCTTCACCACGGCCCTGAGAGCACGGCATGAACCCCAGGTCCTTGCATGAACTATCCCAGTTCAACCCCACCAGTAGCCAGATTCGGTTTGCCCTGCAGCTGCCTTGGATGTTATGGGCTGCTAATTCTGGACAGCATCCTCATAACCCCATCTCTGGCTGTGGCATGCTGCTGCGTCTAAATGTCTCTCAGAATCGGTCACAGCATTATGACTGTCGGCTCTGGTCCTCATCAGGGTCAGATCTTTACACGGTTTCTCTTCTCACCGACTATCAAATGCAGGTGGTTGAGGTTTTTATTCTATGTGATTAAAAAGAAAATAATGCTACAAGTCTTAAAAGCATAATTACAACCTTAACAGAAAATACAATTTGTACAAAGACTGATCTACAAAAAGTTGAGAAGTTAACATAAAAGGGGTAGAAAAATATTCCACAATGGTTTTGGCAAATATTCTATTTGCTTGTTGCTTGAGCTTTGGGACTAAGGCAGGGAAGCTACCTTTTGTCATTTCTTAAGGTTTTCAGATATTACCTGTCAATCAGCTATTATCACACCGAGTTTCTCTAGTGGCTAGAATAAGTTAATGCAAATCCTATAATATCCATGGGAAGATCTATGGGACAGACCCTGCCTGCAAAATAGCATTTTCTGTAGAATAATTGAGGCTGATAGTTTTTTTTTTTTAAAGAAAAATTTAGAGTTGCTGCCCATCTTGGGAGAAATAGTTTATGCTCTCTAGATGCTGTAGTTCCATCACTGAATACAAAGCACTTTTGCTCAAAGGTCTAGACTAAAGGAAACATCAAAATCCATCTGACAGTTTGGTTGCCGTAGATTATTTTTCCTTCATTACAGATTTCTGAGATGTTAAACATAGAAAGTAAAGTGCATGACTACTAATTTAAGGAATATAATTCACAGTGAAATTCATAGAGAAGAAAAATTGTCTTTCTTGGAATCTTTCTGCAATGGAGTCCTAAGGAAAATTTTGCAGTAACTTTAAAAAACTACTCATAGATATAAGAAAGAAGTAATAAAAATTGTTTACAATTAGAGGTAACTCTCCATTATTTCTAGTATTCTTTCTCTGTCTAGGAATTTGTTTCTTACAACAGAATTCAACATTGTCCCTATCCTCATAATATTAGTATTTCTCCAAATTGTATGATGCGGGTCTTGTGAGCGTTATCTAGTATAAGGCTTTACTGTATTTCACTGATTCTGAGGTGCATGTTGTCACATACTCAGTTGTTTAAAATTAGGGTGGGTTTTAGAATTCATATTAAAAAATTGCATCTTATCTCAATGGGCAGCTTTATCCTCTTAATTATGTGTAAGATAATAGTACATTTTTAAATTGAGGATGTCTTAAATTTAATAAAACACAATCTGTGGAAAGTTCTGTTTCCTCATGTGGTGTCAGATTTACTGCTCCATATTACAGCTTTTATGAAAAATTTCATATCCACGGTCTTTTAGGGACATTTTCTTATATGTGTAGAAAGCTTAGGTTTGCTGTTAAAAATTTAGTTCTCAAAAATTACTTTAAAATTGGCTCATTTAGTCCCACATCCATGCCCCAAGCAGGGCTCAGG
>RJWT010028670.1:0-15134 GCA_004365215.1 Cuniculus paca | reverse complement strand
GAACATGGTGCATGACTTTTAAACAGGGTAAAAAAGCAATTGATAAGGCTACCATAATGCCTCTTGTTATCTGCAGTATACCTGGCCCATGCCATCAGGGGTAAGTAAAATCAAACAAAATACAACAAAACAGTAGAAACAAAACAAAACATAACAAAACAAAACAAACAAAGCAGAACAATGTAAGCAATACAGAATTTCAAGATACTAGCAAAACAGCATTGGCTGCCATAATATTTGTCATCTTCAGAATAGTTGCCTACACCTTCAGACATATTACAATCAAACCACACAGAATAGAGTAAAATCAATCAAAACAAACAATGAAAGCCATACAGGGTTTCTAAACAAGATAATTGGACATCCTCGATGGCTGCAATTATATATTTTGTTATCTTTAAAATAGCTGTCCATGCCATCAAGTATAAGAAAATCAAACAAATCAGAATAAAATGAAACTAATCAGAACTATGAATACAATCTGAATTTCAAATCATGATAATAGATTAATAGTGGTCATTTCCTTCCCTTTTTAGATAATTCCTCCCCTTTGACTTTCCCAATATGTATTGTGTATTTTTGATCCCACTAACACCTTTAGTTTGTTATGCTATGGAGACAACACAAAATTCACCCTTTTGACTCTGATCCATTACATCTATAAGCACTATTACCAGTTGCCTCTATCTACCCACAAGAGCCTTGAGGTTATCTTCCTTTATAGCTGAGTAGGTTTCCACCCCATGAAATACCATGTCTTTCTTATTCGTTCTGCAATTAATGGGCAGGCTACCCCTATTTTTTTTTTCTGGCTCCCAAAAATAGCAAGGGACATGCAAAATTGATCTAATCCTGTAAGTGTTAACTGTTTTGTTCCAAGAACTAATAGAATTAGTAGTATGATCATCTTGGCTATCTTAAGTGTATTTATCCAAATTTATATATTTGTTTTTTGGCATGTCTATATCTGGTAATCTAAATAACTCTTTTGAACATAACTAAACAAAATAACAACCTTTGTTAAGTTCCTACCACCTTGTTTTGAAAGCCTATATTGTTATTTTTTGGGGGTTTTTTGTTATTGTTTGTCTCTTTTGTTCCTTGTTTTTCTTGTATTTTTTTGTTTTGTTTTTCCCTCTTTAAAATAAAAAAAATTTTTTTAAATAAAGAAATATAAAAGAAAGTTCTTCAACCTAAAGGAAATATTACCAAATGGAAAGACAGCTCTATAGGAGAAAATAAAGGAAATGATTAAATTATGAAAAAAAAAATAGCAAGGGACCATGAGAAATCAACCCAGCAGCTAGTAAAAGAACACACAGAAGAATAACAAGACTGCCTGGAGTCAATGAAAAAGGAGATAGTACAAGTGACATTAAAGACCTGTTCACAAGGTGGATCGTTGTGAGTTCGAGACCAGCCTGGGCTACAAAGTGAGCTCAAGGCCAGCCTGAACGGCACAGTGAGACCCTGTCTCAAAAACAGGGCTGGGGATCTAGGTCAGTGGTCTAAGCGCCTGCCCAGCAAGTGCAAGGTCGTGAGTTCAATCCCTGGTGCCAAAAAAAAAAAAGCCAAAAACAAAAAACCAACCAGTAACAAATGCTAGTGGACTGGGAGGAAAAAGGAATCCTCCTCCACCGGTGGTGAGAGACTGGTGCAACTACTGTGGAAATCAGTGTGGAGATTCCTCAAAAAACTAAAACTAGTTCCATTTGACCCAGCTATTCCCCTTCTTGATGTCTTACTGAAATAATTAAAAGCATCATACCACAGTGATATATGCACACCCATGATTACAGCAGCAGAGTTTTAATGGCTAAATCTTGGAAGCAGCCTAAATGCCCATCAACTGGTGAATGAATAAAGATTTTTTTTTGGGTACAATGGAGTACTACTCTGCCTCAAAGGATAAGCTTGAGACATTTCTAGCTAAATGGATGCATCTTAAGACCATACTCCTAAATGAAATAAATTGCACACACTTGTTCAAATATCTCATGGTTTCTCTGGTGTGAGAAATCCAAAGTGTAGACAAGGACCAGAATGTGTAACAGATACTGGGCAATGAGAAGAAAATGTTCTAATGAGAACAGGAACAAGGGCAGGGGGAGGGGGAAAGCAAAGAAGGGACAAGAAAAAAAAAGAATAGAAGGAAAACACACAAAGCTTGTGTAAATAAGGAGGGAAAAAGGGGGTTGAAGGGAGGGGAGGGGACTGGAGAAAAAAAGAAGCAAGATTTATCCATAGTAGTCTTTGATAACTTATTGCTTTCACTTATGATACTGTTAAAATGTTCTAGATTGTGGTGGATTGAAAACCGGTGTCAACTTAACACCAGCTGAACTGAATCAGTGTGGTGCTGAGGAGGGGGGGCCACCTGAGGCCTGCTGCAGCATAAAAGGAGACCTGGACAGGAAGACTGTTGTTGTGTGGTGCTGTTGGTTCTCCTGTTGCCGTGGGTTCTCCTGGATACGGACTCAGCTGTTCTCACCGTCCGAGGAGCTCGGGACCTTGTTGCTGAGAGTGGCTGTGGCTCACTGTGGGGGACTCTGGTCCTTACTTTGAGCACTGCTTCCTGGCTTCCGAGGGGAGCTGCTCGAACTCCAGGAGAAGCTGTCACGCTGGTTTCCCGATATGACTCCGCTGTTCTCATCACTGGAGGAGCTCAGGACTTCACTGTTGCTCCTCATGGCTGTGGTTTTTCAGGGGAGCTCTGGTCCTTATTTTGAGCATCGTTTCCTGGCTCCAGTGCAGAACCCTCAGCCTGCTGGCACAGATCCTTCATCCCACTGGCACAGACTTTCATGAGTCCTTGTCATGGGCTCTAGGCCTCCAGCTGGACTCGTGGGAAGCACTGTCATGGGCTCTAGGTCTTCAGGGGGGCTCATGTAGAACACTGCTGTGGGATCCAGGCCCTCTGCTGGATTCTCTAGGTCTTCAGTGTGTGGGTAGATTTCCTGCACTTTCTTTGTATCTGACTCCTTGGGTGACCACTGTAAATCATACTGTAAATTATGTGTCCTGCATTGTCTTGTTCTCCTCGCAACCCCTGACTACAACAGCTGTATTTTATACATTTTCTCCACACATCCGGAGTCAGTCATTTCTCCAATGAGCTGTGGTTCTCTTGAGTAAGAACTATTTTCCCAAACCATCATCTCAGCATTTCTTCTGGATTAATCATTATTTCTAGGCGTTTAGCCAAGCTAAAAGAACAGTGCTTCAACAAGAAATACATCCTGAGTTTATACTAGCTTTTCCAATTTGAATCAGGACTACAATATTCACTTAATTTAGGCTGTATTTCCTCTATCATTTTTTCCCACATTGAGAATCATTTTCAATGACAACTACTCTGAAAGAATTAGAATTGTCATTTAATTTCTTATTTGTTTTATTCCCAGAATGGTGTTTAAGGAACTCTTAAGATTTTGTGGTCTGAGCAGATGAGCCAGCAAAAAGAGGTGACAAGTCCAGGGGGAACCAGGAGAAAACAGTCAAACAGAAACTAAAGGAAGAAAATATCATAAATAAATATTAAATACTAGTCAGCTGCTAAATGAGGCAAAAACTAAAAATGCCCATGGAATTTATCAACACCAAAATCACCAGTAACTTCAGGCTGAAAACAGCATAAAAGGATTCAGGAGTAAGTAGAGGAAGTAAAATGAAAGAAACAATTTTAATTCTTTAAAGTGTATCTGTGAAATAGAAAATAAGACGATAATTAGATTGAATATAGGAATTTTTAAGTCTTTGATAATTGGAAAAGTTTGAGCTTGATTAAATCCCAATGAGAAGAATCTAGTTAAGACAGTCTGCATATTCTACAATAAGAATTTATGGCACAGATCCTTCATCCCACTGGTAAGGCAACAGAAACCATGTAAGAGTATCTTGGCCTTCATTATGTCTGTAGTTCCTCACTGCGACAAACTTACTCAGGCTATACACAGCACGCTATATGCGGACAGCACAGAGCTAAAACACACAGTCCTTGATTTCACAGAACCCAGGGTCTACAGGGGCAATCAGAGAGAGACAGGGAACTGTAAAACAGCTGGGGAAGCTCTGTGAACAAAGGACTCTGGAACTGATCTGAGGATTTGGAATCAAAGAATCTGCCCACAAAAATCAATGAGAAATTTATAAGATAACACAGACATGTAAAACACACAGAAAAGCAAAACACACCATACATCACCCCATAATCTGATTACAGTCTGTAATCATCTTGTTCATTTATGTATTACTTTTTAAAAATATGTATCTTCTCTGATAGAGCTTAAACTCCATAAGGATAAGAGCTTATTTATGTCTTTATTATATTCCCAATGTTTACAATAATATCTCATTCTTACTGATGGTACTATACAGTACCATCTGGTAAGATGGTTTAATAATAGAGAATGCACATAACAGTTTTGTTTTTTGGGGGTTTTTTTTGGTGGCACCAGGGATTGAACTCACAACCTTGGCGCTTGCCAGGCAGGCACTTAGGCCACTGAGCTAGATCCCTGGTCCTTATCTTTTTGAGACAGGGTCTCACTATGCCGTTCTGGCTGGCCTTGAGCTCACTTTGTAGCCCAGGCTGCTCTCGAGCTTGCAGCGATCCTCCTGTCTCAGCCTCCCCTGACGCCCGGCTGCACATAACAGTTAAATGATTTAACAGTTCTGAAAATCTAGATTCCAGGTTAGATGGGAAATGACTGAACATTATCACAAATTAAGTTTGATTCCGTAACAACCAATGTAATTTTAAACTCAACTTGCTCCGAAGGACAATGCATGCAGTCACATCCATTACCTTCATCTAACAACTCCACTGATAAATTCCCAAATAAACCGAGTTTAATTTCCAAATAAATCTTTCTTTGTGTTGAAAATACCCCTCCTTAGTAATTTTAAATGAGCAAGAATAAGATAGTGTATAACATTAAGGTAGCTGTCTGGCCATTTAGAAAAAAAAGGATGAACTCATGTTGCACTCCCTCACTGAAATAAATTCAAGAACAATCAAAGCTTAAATAAAACCACAAAAGTACCAGAAGAGCTTTAAAAAGACCAGGCATCATTGAGGGAGGTATTTCTAAGCATAAGTCACAAAAAAAATCATGAAACACACAACTTTTAAAGCAGCCGTATGAGAACTGATACCATAAATCTAAGTGGAAGAAAAATGATAAATCAGAAAAATACTATTTGTTATACATACAGTATCCATAATATGTAACTCATTTCTAAAATAAACAGACAAAATTTAAAAGGGGGATTGAGAACAGGGAAGGAATTATACATACAGGTATTTCATAAAGTGAGTAACACAGATAGCCAATAAAATAAAGTAGGTACATTTCTGTTAGATTTATCAGTATTTTTGTCTTTTTCATTGAAAGCATTGATAAAAGTATATGGTAAAAGAAGAATTCTCAGATGCTACTCTCAGGCATGTAAAATGTAGACTTGTGAAGAATCTGAAAATGGCAATCACAGAAAGTGGTAACGCCCACATCTACAGATGACTATGAAAATACTTAAAGACATACAGAAAGATAAAAATTTGTATGCACAGTTTATAATTAGAAAAAATTTTAAAAGATCACTAATGAGAGTGATTTAATTACGGTATATATATGTAATCAAATATTGTACCTAATGGAAGATTGTAGAGTCAAGATTTTCATTTTTATAGGTTTTTGAAATATCTGAGTATTCACAAGTACTTCCAGCATTAGAAACAAAAACAAAAACTGGATTGGGGGTGCAGCTCACTCATAGAGCCCTTGCTTTTATGTGCAAGGCCCTGTTTTATCCCCAGTGCTGAGAAACAAAACAAAACACAAAAAACAAACAAACAAAAAAAAACCATGAAACAAGTAAGATAGAGTGATTCCTGCAAAGCTTGCTCAACCTCTGGTCTATACAGTACCATCTGGTAAGATGGTCTAGTAAATCAACGGAACACTTCGTATGTGATTGGTTCTGAGATTTACTGTTAAGTATAAAATGTACAATTTTCAACACTATTAAAATATACAATATCTAATATTTTGTATTGATACATTGAAATGATTTTAGATACTGGATTAAATAAAATACACTATCAAATTAATTTCCCCTGTCATTTCTCATTTCTTTTACTGTAACTATCAATAGTTTTAAATTAGAGGCAATCCCTATGCTAGGATGGTTTCACTTAAAATTTTTCAACCTCATGATGGTGTGAAAGCAATTCAAACTCAGTAAAAGCCCACTTCGGATTCTGAATCTGTGCTTTTCCTGGAGAAGTTACATGACGCCCCCCACCGTGATGCTGGGGGAGAGTGCAGCAGCCCCAGCTGGCCACACGATCAGGGGACAGACAGCCAATCCTCTAGAGCACAGCTCATTGCTCAACTACCATGTGCAGGAATCTATGTGCATTAAATGCATTTTCAACTTAAAACATGCTGCAACAGAACTGTATTCAAAGTCAAGAATCATCTATCTGTACATATAGAGCACACATTATATTTCTACTGGACAGTATGGTTTTGGACAAAGAGGACCCAATGAGTCATTCTGGGTTTTCTTTATTTTCATTAGTGTAAACATTTCTACTTTTAAATACGTTTTTCTCAAACTGTTACTTTCAAAGTCTTTCTACCAAACACATTACACAGATGCCCCTATGCTGAAGGGAAGTACTCCAAGTCTCTCAGAAAGTGCCAGAAACCATAAACAAAACTGAACCCTATACAAATTTTCTAGAATTCTTACCTTTTCACATTAAGGAAGCATTTTATGGCTTCTCCTTGGTGTGTGTGAATTGCTAGCATCATTGTACTTGCATTTGTGGGCATTATTCCGTAAAATAAGAGTTACTCAGACATGCTGCAACACAACAGTGCTAAGTGACCAATGGGCAGGGAGCATGTCCAGCACACAACACATGCACTGCAGACAAAGGGACAATTCACACCTCGGCAGGACAAAGTGAGCCAGTGTGGGGTTTCATCTTTCTACCCAGAATAGCTGAAAACTTACGAGTTAAGAATTTCTGGAATTTTCCATTTAATGTTTCTAGATCACAGTTGACTATGGTTCACTGAAACCTCAGAAAACAAATCCACAGATTGGCAGGTACTCCTGTAACTCAAATGTAAACTATCACAGCTAAGGAAGGAATTAAAGAACTATTGCATAGAAAACAGTCAAATACCTTGTACTTTATTTAGAAGTCTTATCTCTGTAAGATTGCATAACCTGGGGAAAGTAAAAGGACTTTGTTTTGCTTAGAATTTTAAACATATGAGGCTGCTAAATGCCCTAAAAGTCTACATAGTTAAAATATTTTGTGTATTCATTTTTAGAAGCCAGGAATCCTTAAATTAGTGCCTAAAATTGTTTAACAGTAATTAATTTTCTATGACATTTTAAAAAATAAGATACTGGTTATATTTGACCAGGGTTCTATGTAAATAGACACAAGTTCAAGCAAAGATTAAATTCTTTCTGACTTTAACAATGTGTATTAAGGAAGCATCCAAAGGTAGATACAAAATCATTTATGAAACTATTTTCTTCAGCTTTTTCAAATACATCTGCAGCTTATAATGAGGTAAATCATTCTCTTTCATTATGTTCAGTAATGTAATTCAAACTACTATAAGAAAATAGCCACATATTTCTGCCTAGAACCAATATACTATTCACCAAGAATATACGACAATTAGCTCTGCCTGTCGATGTTACAGGTGAGAAACTACATGAATTGTACAGAAAGCATTGCTATTCTAGTATACCACTAACTTTGGGGGGAAATTCCTTCATGCAGCCACTTGTTTTGTGTTAGTGTCACAGTATTTCTAGGCAATCAAATCCTCTCTTCTAAAAAGAACCCGTTGTATCAAAGGGAGATTAGCATTTACTGTATGTAAGTTCTGCATTTGGAAAACTCCCTAATGTCATATCTTTATCATTCTCTTGCCTGTTTCATGAATAATTACTACATCTATGAAGTATAAACCACTGTAAGGGATATAAACTAAAAGCACACAAAAATCTGGACAACAGGCCACTGATACTGTAATAAGGGAGAAAAGTTGGCTCAGCTCAACTTTCTCAACTAAGAAGCGGGTGAAAGGGCTGGGGATCTAGCTCAGCGGTCTAAGCGCCTGCCTGGCAAGCACAAGGTCGTGAGTTCAATCCCCAGTGCCGCAAAAAAAAAAAAAAAAAAAAAAAAAAGATCAATAGGCACAAAAGCTGGCAGCTTAGTTAAGAAGTTTTGGAATATGCCCTGCATGACCAGTGATCACAATGTAACTTTTCTCCTTAAAATGAATTTTTATTCTAGTTCAACATAAAATTTGATACGGACAGGAATCAGTGCAAAGGAGAAAATGAAGGTAAGTCATTTTTTTCTTCTTCATTAGTGCAGGTATGTGTTAATTTTATTCTTTACTTCTGCTGCAAGTATTAATATGGTTTCATATTAGACACCTAAGAAAAAGTATACACAAGCTAATTGAATGACTTAATTCCTTACCAAGGTTCAAGACATCAAATCTCAGAAAACCTGGGTTCTGGCAAAATTTCCCAGTTTACATAATCTTAGTATGAATATAGATAACTTTCACAAATAGAATGCTACTGTGTGCACTGAGCTGCATTTGTTAAGTATTAAAAAGCAAATACACAGTAATGTATAGTGCTTACTATTCAACAGATAATATTTTAGGTGCCTTGAAAATGCTAATTTTAATCCTTATGCAACTCTATCAAGTAGCTATTATCTGCACGCGACATGAAAAAACAGTAACTTTGGTCTATAAGTAATTTGACCAAGGTTCAGAGAGTTAAAGAGCAGAGCCAAGATTTCAATTTAAGCAGTCTTTCTCCAAAATAATGCTCCCAATCACTATGGTACACTGCTACCTAAACAGTGACACTACTACCCAACCCCTTAATACTAAATCGTCGAACATGGCTCTATTTTACACTAGAAGAGGCATTTCGAAGAAAAGAATTTTGCTTTTTATTTAACTGGTACAAGTAAGGTATACATAATGATCACATTCATTATAGGGAATCTGCAACTGTACATGATATATTTTAATTTCTTTTTTCTTCCCATTCCTATCCCCTCCTTTCAAACTCCCTTCCTCTCCCCGTCCACAAAGCTCTGTTTCCATTCTATCCTTCTAAATCTTTTGTTTTCCCCTCCTTCCTTTCCCCCTCCCTCCTCCCTAGTTCCCTTTTCCTTTTGAACAGCTTCTTCCTATTTCACAATGTCTATTGCACACTTTGGTTCTTATTTACATTTTCAGTTTCTCGCATCAGGGAGATAATGCAATATTTACACATGTGCATCCCATTTATTTCACCTATGTTTTATTTGTAAAGTTTTGCTTGACAACCTGTAATTTTAAACTCAAATGCATTATTATGTCAGTATTTTTCTCTTTGTCAAAAAGCTATTAACTTCTCAGTACTTTAGGAAGTTAAGGCAGGAGGATCACAATCTTGAGTTCTGCCTGGGCAACCTGATGAGACTCTGCCTCAAAATGAACAATAGAAAGAGCTGGGAATGTAGTTCATGCAAAAGCCCTGGGTGCACTCCACAATGTAGAAGGAAAAAGCTATTGACTTGATGAAAAAAATTTTATATAGTACAGATTAAACACACATCCATGCACACACACATATACACACACAAATAAAAAATCAGTTTCCTGTAATATATAGATATTGAGAACTTCCTATTGGCCAGACCCTGTCATAAGTGCTCTACATTTACTTTTTAAAAAAATCCTCATAACCCAATGAATTATGTATTACAGTTTCCCCAATACAAATGAGAACTACAGTACGAGGAAGTTAAATAATCTGTTTGAAGCCAAACAGCCAAAGCTGGCTTTGGACTCAAATCATACTCAGATTCGAGAATCCACATTAACAATTTTATTATGTCAATTTAGTTTCTCAAAAAGTACTGGATATAAATACTGAATGAAGATAAACACTTATAATTTAAGCATTTAATATTCTTCCTTTTAACAAGGACAATGGAACTTTCATTTTTAGACCTATCATCTTTGCTTTTGAAAAGTTAAATTTAGAATATCAAAATTGTTACTAAGATCACAAACTTCAGAAAACTAAGGTAGGCAAATGACAGCTTCAGACACTAGAAGAATTTCAGATTTAATTCTTGCTTGGCTGAAGAAGGCTAAGTGTCTACTGGTGCTCCAGGGGTACGTGGAGAAGAGCCTGGAGCCCACAACACAGTGGGGAAAGCAGCAGACACTGCTGGGCTGATGTTTATGAAGTGTGAGATTTCATGATGACTTACAATGATGGTTACGAGATGTGAAACAAAACACAAGAATAAGGAAGACAGACTGACATTACCACGGGAACAGGGCACTGAGCACTGTAACACAAGCTGAAAGAGTAAAGGAAGCCTTCACAGAAAGAATTCTGGGTATGAGAGGCTGTTCACAAAAGCACTAAAAGACAATTTGTGAGATGCGCACTTAATTCATTTTAATTTTTCCTCAGTTTCAATGATGAAGTTACCCGTGGAAAGATTTTGATTTGTAAAATCTATTTTAAAACCCTAAAATACTAAAAACAGCTTGGTCCTTTAACACTGAAAGCACAGTTTATAGTATAGCAAAGTTAATAACAATTTCAAATTACCTATTTAGCTCTCATTTCCTTGATTTCACTTGGCACTGAGCTAACTCAATGTGAAAGGTTACATTCGTGCAAGTTAACACAGCTTAATGATTAACTATATTCACCTGCCAACCTTACCTTTTATGTGGCAAATCCTGGTATATATAAAGTTAAAAAGTCTAGGTCTGCTTATAGGAGAAATTATTCAAAATTCCCTGAAACTGAGTAATTAGGAAAAAAATGTACACAATTAAATTCTTTCTCATTATTGTTCCTCTAGTTCTTTCTTCCAGGACTGATCAAGACAATTTATCATTTGATTCTGAATCTTCAGAGCCAAAACCAAGATTTGCTTTGTTAAATGATGTGAAAATTGTAGCCAATGGCCTCCTTCAGTTGGGACATGGTTTTAAAGACTTTGCCCGTAAGACTAAGGGCCAAATAAATGACATATTTCAAAAACTCGACACGTTTGATCAGTCTTTTTTTGAGCTATCACTGCAAACCAATGAAATTAAAGAAGATGAAAAAGAACTGAGAAGAACTACATCCAAACTACAAGTCAAAAATGAAGAGGTGAAGAACATGTCACTGGAACTCAACTCGAAACTTGAAAACCTCTTGGAAGAAAAAATTCTACTTCAGCAAAGAGTGAGATATTTGGAGGAACAATTAACCAGTCTACTTCAAAATCAACCTGACCTTCAGGATCACCCAGAAGTAACATCACTTAAAGTAAGTAAAAAAATCAAAGAGGGTTCATGATGATGTTTTCAATGTGGACTTAAAAAGTACTTCTAAGACATATTATTTGAAATTGTTGCATCATTAAAATATTTAATTTTTCAAGAAAAATATCCTCTATACAATAAAATTTCCATTATAATTTCAAGTAGGTTTTCACTTCCCTAATCATACACATGAAAACTAAACTTTGTACTTCATCTAAAAATTAGAAATCAGTTAAGTAATAAAATTTAGAATACTAATTATACTATTGCAAATTACTTGAAGTGAGTAAAAATTTAAAACCATTTTTCCATGTTCAAAAACAGATAAATACAATACAGTAAATGCTAAAGAATGACTGTTACTAAAATAGTGTGAGGGTCTTTCTTTCTTATAAGTGAAGTTCAGAGTATCATATATGCTTTTTAAAAATCATACAAGTGAAAACGATTGCAATATTAATTTTTCTAATCTGTCTAAAAATGATCATGATAGTTAAAACAACAAAAAAGAAAAAATGAAATCTTTAATCAAATTACCATCTACATCCAGACTTTTGTAGAACAGCAAGATAACAGCATCAAAGACCTTCTCCAGACAGTGGAAGAACAATATAAACAACTAAACCACCAGCACAGCCAAATAAGAGAAATGGAGAATCGGGTAAGTCAGCACTTTAATGGTGTGTCCAACTCCTCAGCTCTGGTTTACACACGCACCAGACCCTAAATCACGTCAAGGTCTGCTGGACCAAGAGGGCGCTCACAACAGCGTGGCCCCTAAGACTGCAAGTTCTGCAGCCTGCAGTAACGCGAGTTCGAATCCCAGCTCTGAGACTTCCTGACTGAGCAGGCCACTTGTTCTCTTTGTTGTTCAGTTTCTTCGCACGTCTTACAAAGATAATAACAAAATCTATCTTACAGGATTACTGTCAGGAAAAAAGAAGTGATTCAGCCAAAGTGATCCCATTAAATTTTAAGTTAAGCATGTCTCTCATTTGGTTCGAAACTCCCACAGTGAGTCCCGGGTCGCGCATGCTAGTTCTTAGGACCTGAGCTGCTCTGATCCTTCGTGATCGCCCCAACTTCATCTCAACCTAATCTGGTAACTCTGGCCTCTTCCCTATCTAACACGCCCCTCACAGCCTCTGCCCTGCTTCCCTTTCCCGGGAAGGCACGATGATCCTCTCCCTGGTATCCTTTAAGCTTTTATCATGTACAACACACTCAGTGAAGTGTTCCTGGGCTACCTGATCAAAATTTGTAACTCCTCGTTCTCATTCTGCAAAGCTTCTGCCCTTTCCTAACTTCACCTTCTCGACACTCACCCTCACATACACACTCGAGGAATTTCCCCTGCCTATGCCTGAACTAGCGTGTGAAGTCCATCAGCACTGGGACTGTTTCCACTGTTTCTACTGCTGCAGTCCTAGAAGACAGAACACTATGTAGCAAATAGTAGCACTCAAAAAACATAATATTTTTATTATGCCAACCAAATATAATCGCATGAACTAATAAACATGTTCAGTACTCAGCAGTTCAGAAGACTTCCTGTGATTATTACTCATATTAGAAACTGGGTGCTGGAAATATTACATTGATTCACGATGCAAACAACAGGCTGAGATAGGGAGGTATCTATTTAGACTAAAGCTACCAGGATCTAAGCACTGCAAGGTACTAATTAGTAACACTCTTAACAGCCATTCAAGAGTGTTGAAAAAATACACACTCAGAGATGCTAGTGAAAAATCATTCCCAAGATCAAAACAAAACAAGTATCACTACTGATTTCCACTGAATAAATTTTGGTAAACAATACTAATTTTCCAAAAAGTTTTTTGCTCACTACTTGCAATTTCCTTCCTTTTACGTTAGTTTTCTAAATTATTTATTGTGACTCGATGACCCTGGCTCATGAAACCAGTGGCATTACATTAATGATGTGCATTTTATCTAAGAATAAAATGTATGGTAGTCTCCCCCTTATCCAGTCTCATTTTCCATACTGTCTGTGTGAATCAGTCCAAAAACATTTAATATTAATACTATATGCATATTCGGTACCATTTATTAAAAAGAGACTTGTACTTTTTTTTAGCTCAGAAGGACCAGTATTCAAGAACTCACAGAAAATTCTCTTCCTTCCAAACCAAGAGCACCAAGAACTACCCCTACTCTTCAGCTGAATGAAACAAGAAACACAGAACAAGAAGGTAAGACAACCGGGAGGGCTTCGTTTTGGAAGGCATGATCACATTCCCTGTTCTCAGAATCTGATGTTAAGAGAGAATAAAAAGGGACATTCACCAATTACGACGTGTCGGTTTAAACTGAATCCTGGGCTGTTTTCAGACCTTTTAAGCATACTGCTAAGATAATCAGTGGAATAGAAGTATGAACTTCACATCAGAAAATATGGAATGATTATTAATTTTCCTACATGTGATAATATTACAGTTATGGAGAAGCAGCCATATTTAAGAGACATATGCTCAAATATTTAAGAGTTAAAGGGTCATGATGATTGGAGACTGCTTTCGAATCGCATGAACAAAACCCACGTATGTGCACATGTGCGTGCCTGCACGTGCGGCACGATGCCGCCAGCTGCGCCCTGAGTGTGGATGCAGAGGTGCGGCGCTCCCTTCAGTGATTATTCCCACTTGCCACAAAGAACCGAGTCTCCACTCCCAGTCAAACCACACTACGATGTATTCTCAAAATACTTACTTTTTATGTAATTCATACAGGAAAGGGTCCATGTTGTTGTTTTTTTTCATGAATGTTTACTCTTTCCACATATTTCTATTTACCATCTGAAATCAGTATGCATTAAACACTGTACAATGACTTAAATTATCATAATTATTGAAGTATGTATTTCTGCCACTTAGTATTTTTATTATGCCAACCAAATATAATAATAATGTTTAAAGTTGTCACTTAAAAATACAACATTTCGGTAATACTACTTTTATATTGTTATAGATGATGCTGTCTAGTAAAGATGAGTTAGCATAAACATCACTGGAAAAAAGCTGTATTCCCCACAATTCCATTAAATGCCAAGTAAAATCTCCAGCTCCAAAGACATTCTCACTACTAAATTTTACATACAAACATTTTGTCGATTCTAGGTATTCCTGCCGATTGCTCCACTATTTATAGGAGAACTGAACACAGAAGTGGCACATACGCCGTTAGACCCGGCAATTCCCAAGTGTTTAATGTCTACTGTGATGTTAAGTCAGGTAAAACCTGCCCATGGGGAAAATGGACTGTGGTTAGTTCAAGTTATGCATTACCTAGTATTAGCAAGGCTAACCCTGTTATCTTTGTTCTAAATAGATGCACTGTGAAATATAGATAAGCACTCAAATAATTCTAATACTTCATTTTGTATTCTTTCTGTATTTATTCAATATTCTCTATTTCGTCTATAAAATAATTTGAAGTGACCATTCTCAGTAAGTTTACTAAGAAAAAATTAATTAGTTGCCCTTCATTTAACATTTTGGGACCATAATAAATAATAAAGCATATTACCATTCACTTACCATACATCACCACATGAACAAATTACTTTGTTAAACCACCAGTTAAAACCAAACTTTAGAGCCGGGTGTGGTGGCTCACGCCTGTAATCCCAGCACTCGGGAGGCTGAGACAGGAGGATCGTCATGAGTTGCAGACCAGCCTGGGCTACGAAGTGAGCTCAAGGCCAGCCTGAACGGCATA
>RJWT010028669.1:0-15154 GCA_004365215.1 Cuniculus paca | reverse complement strand
CAGTAGTTCTTAGAGTGTGATTCTTTCAGGAGATACTTCAGGTAAAAGTAGTTCCATAGTTCCATCCTGAACTATGTTGTCTCTTGCACTCTTGATTGCTCCCAAACGTATAGTGTTTTTTAGAGGATATATGACAGGTGATGCCACAATACACTGAGTACAGAATATGAGACTCTAGCTGCTTTCTCTTATGTCAGACATTAAAAAGATTTATGGGAACATAAGTAATGCCATTTTTTTCACTGAATCTTTTTTGTTTTGGAAAATGCAGTTTTTTTTTTTTTTTTAGTACTGGAAATCAAACTCACAACCTTGTGCTTGCCAGGCGGGCGCTTGTGCTGCTGAGCTAAATCCCTGGCCTCAAAATGCAGCTTTTTAAAATAAAAAATATGTGATTTTTATTAGCATATGATGAGTTTATTGTTTTTAAATCAATTAATAAATATTTTAAAAATCCATTTTAATTTCTAAAATAGTAAATATAAATATATAAGCAAGTTCTTTAGCGTCATCAAGAGTATAAAGGAGTCTTGGGTACAAAGTTACAGTTAGGAAAAATAAATGATAAATACTTAAGATGATAAGTATATGAATTACCTTGATTCGATCATTCCACAGTGTATATATATATATACATATATATATATACACACACATACATATGCATATATATGTATATCACCAAAGAATGTGTGTGCACTTCTGCACTTCAGTGTCCTGATAGATGGATAAATGTCTGGGCGCTACTGGCTACCACTTTGAGCACCTCTTGTAATTGTAGAGGTCAGAGGTAACTTCAATTAATCTCACAATGTCTTAATAAATTTAGTATTAAAATACTTATACAATTGTTTCTCTTCCTGATGTATATGTTTTTTGGCAGTCTCTCTCTCTCTGTATCTATATCTATCTCTATATATCATAATATCATTGTGAACCTCACAGTTACAATTTTTCAAAAATAAAGCTTTCTACTTTAAGAAAAGAAAAAGAGTATAAAGAGATCTCAATATTTGGTAGGGTAATATCTTTAATGGTAACCTTTTTCTTCTTATGTTTCTACCTTTAGTCTCTTACCCTGTCCCTTTCCACCCAGGCCCATAATCCCTGAATTTTACTGCTTCAGAGGAGGGACATTACCAAAAGGAAAGCAGAAAATGGTGTCCAGGCTTTGTATTTCCAAAAAGCCTAAGCCATCCAGGAAATTGCACTCATTGCTTTGAAGCAATAACAATGAAATGAAGTAAGTACCACTGAGGGAAAAAAAATGGTAATATCGAGAGAGGACAGCTAAATAGATAAATATTTCTGACTTCAAAGGGTGGGTACAGGGAAAAACGAAGATGAGAGGGAGCTTCAAGAATCACAAAAGAGAGTGCTGGGTTGAAGGGAGCAGGAAGACAGAGACCAGATGCTGCTCAACTACAGCGGGGCATTTCCAGTGCCCAGGAGCCACGTGGGAGCTGGGACTGTCACTGCCTAAATCTGGAGCCTCTGAGAATCAGCCAACCCCTGCCAGCCCCATGAGTGACACCATCTGACTCATCCAACCTGAACAACTGTGCCTGCAAAACATCACCAACCCATCTGAAACCACAAGGAGAGAGGCTGGGGTCCTGGACATCTAGAGGGGCGATGAGAGTCCCAACAGAGAATGCTCTGAACCCTGTAAGGAAAGAGTTCGAGTAAAATCAACTGCAGGGCCACCCTGATATGGACGAGCAGTTAGCATGCCTTTCCTTGCATATAAGGAGCTAGCTATACACCTGTTGGGTCAACAAGTAAGGGACAGCGTTACTGTCTACCAGCAGTTACAATTGATGGCACTGAGATGCATTCCAGCCCACAAGGCAGTTTTCTTGGTCCAGAAGCACAGTATTTGTTTGGTTGTTTGTTTTCATCAGAATGCATTTGGGAAGGAAAAGTACTTTCCCGAGACCACTGTCCTTTCCCCCTTGCATCCCCTTTGCCCTTAAAGATTCCTTGCCTAACCCCCAAGTACCACTGAGTTTTCTGATCCTCTTATACAAAAGGCTTGATCTACAATAGACTCCTCAGGGTAAAACCTAACAAGTATAAAATCACGAATATGTGCATTTTTGTGATGATCCAGCCTTAGCTTTCCACTACCCAAAGGAATCTATGACACTTGGATTGGAATCTGGGACATTGTTTACTAGCTACGTGACCTTGAATATGTCACTTAACATATCCGTGCCTCCATTTCCTCCTCTGAAGTGAGGGGGTTCATGATATTTAAGAGCTGACACGAGGATCAGAGAAGCACTTGCTATCATTATCAAGTGGACAGACCACAAAGAAGTGGGAAACCTGTGTCGCAGGAGCCACCCTAGTGTAGAGAGGTAAATGGGGGTAGCTCTGGTGGCCACAGCTTATCTTCAGGACATAGCCTGTGTAGCCTTCAGAGCTCCCTTACTCAGCAAATGGTCCCACATAAACCTCATGGGGAAAAGTGAAGGGAGGCCACTTTGTACATGGCCAAAAAGGTTAACAGATGCTGGAAAATCTGTATGTCTCGTTTTGAGAAAGATAAGGATCTGAAGGTAGCATTAGAAGGGACCATGAGCCATGATCTTGGAGACACAATTCTGCCCCAGAAACCAGTGCCCCTTTAGTTTTGATGTCTAGAAGCCAAGCTGGCCCACTGAAAAAGCAGAAGATACAGCAGTATCAGACAAGCAGAAACTGGAATCCTGCTCCATCACTGTTTAGCTGAGTGGTTTTGGGCAACTTACTAAACCTCACCAAGTCATGATTTCCTCTTTTGCCAAACTGAGCAATAGCCTACTTTGGTTCAGTAGTTCATTTTATGCAAAGCACTTACCAAGTACACGATAAACACACTATAAAGGCAGACATTACCATGGTCACATGCCCTTCCTAAACTGGGACTTGCAGGAACCGGAGTAGCAGCAGGGGTTCCAGTGTCTCATTGCTCAAGGAGTCCTAGAACAACAACCAAGGACTGATAGAGTGAAGACCTCAGCCTCATTGTATATTTTTTTGCCCAAGCCCAAGATCACAGAATTCTTAGGGCTTCTTTGGGCTTAGGTACCAGGCAAGAAGAAAATTAAGATCAGAATATTCTTTCAAAACTATCTTCTCCCTCCCCAGTGTTCTCATGGAGAATAATGTGTGATACTGCTTATTATAATAGAAACCCACACTTGATCTTAGCCACAAGGCTGAGAAACAATTGTGATAGAAATCCAATCAAGCCAATTTAAGTATACAGAGTTTTCTCAGAGGACAAGGCCTCATCTTTTCTGCTTCCAAGGTATGTCTGCTGCTTTTCTTACCTACTTTCTCTTTTCATGCACACGGCCAAAATGGCTGACCCAGACCATTTTGCTTGATTTCCTATTTTTTTGGTTTTTGTTTGTTTGTTTTTAATTTCCTGGTTTAAATACAGCAGATCACAGGTTTCCTGTTTGACTGCCCCAGCTCCTGCCACCTTCCTGGCCCTAAAGCCCCGACCATAGGTGTGCATATATTGGGAATGGTGGAGTGATATAGACCCATACTATATGTTTAGAGTGTATACAAATACATTTATGTATAGTTGCCTGTATGTGTATGTGAGTGTATGTCTGGAATAAAATACAAAACTAATAACTGTGACCTGTGGGAATAGAATTTTGGGGTGAGCAAAAGTACAGATTTTATATATGAAAGAGAAATATTTAAAATTTTAAAATTAAAGGGAGGCAATACAAATCCAGTATTTTAACCATGACACACAGCCTGAGTGGATGGCAGAAAAGGCTGCCCTTTCCATGGCCTGGGGTTATTAGGAGGAGCTCTAAGGTAGACAGGAGAAAAGCCAACCTCTCCTAGCACCAGAGTATCCTGGGGCTATCCCATTTGAAGAATTTGGCCCACCTGCAACCTGAAGACCCTCTTCCTCAATGCAGACACAACATAGATGAATTAATGAACTTGAGTTGAACTTTTCAGTTGAAACCCCCCCAAAAAAACTCCATATTTTTGTATTTACATATGAAAACAGGACATTGGCAAATGATGAGAATTGAAGCATATAGCAAAGTAAAAGGCTGAATCTGGAAAAAATTGGAGGCTAAACTGAGGAAACTAGAACTGATTAGTTCTAGAAACACACTTACTTACTACTAATTGTGGGCTTATGTGGCTGCTCAGGACTTCTCATAAAGGAACTTGAACGGGGTGGAAAATTAAAATTCTCACTGAAATTATTGTTATTTTTAAATTGTTCCCTTTGAGTCTTCCTTTCTTGATAGGAATGTGCTCAATGTTCTATACTACAATGGACTTCAATGGGAAAAATATTAATCTAGCTGTGTAGGCACTTTTATAAGAATGCCTCAATTTCCCATACTACAGGATAAGTATTAATTTGCCATAGACAGAAGGCGGTTTCAATTAACATGGTCTTTTGTCTTCATTTGCAGCAAGCAGTTCACTAATAATGATTTTAGAACATTGTTCACCATCAGAAGGAAAACTGAGTGAATCTTCCATTACAACTGAAGCATTCCTTTTTATCGCATTATTTTTCCAAGCCTTTAAAACCTGGACAGGTAAACTATTTCCATGCAAACTGTTTTCCTCTTCCTTTAGAATTCCCCCCTAAGCAAGAACTATTTGCTAAATCTCTACCAGGGGATTTCAGCATTACTGGCATGTAACAACTTTCCAAAATCATTTAAGGTAATGGTAAGGGTGGGGATAATATTACATGGGACTTAGTGCAAAGATAGTTTTGAATGGTTGCTCATATAAAACTTGCCAAATTGTTAATACTAGTCAGTCATTCCTTTCATTATGAGATTCTTAAAATGAAAACAATGCTCATAGATCATGAAAGCTGGGAGATCATCTTGTTCAGCTCTGGTTACATATGAGGAAATGGATCTTTGAAAAATTAGAAATGTTGTCTACAGTGTCATGCTAAAAAAAGGCAGAATTATTTTCACTCTAAACTCAATCCTCTTTTTAAAAATCATACTTGGCAACCCTCTTTCAAGCCGTATCTTTCTCCAGAGATGCAAATTACTTCCTCCTTACCCACATTCTACTTTGGAGTTGCTTACTCCCAGCCACAGGAGGAGTAGTACTTCCCACCATGTGACTGTGTCCGACCAGTCTTAGTGTGTGACCCAGGGTAGACATCTGACCTCAGCTGGGTTGATCAAATTTTCTCCCAGGAATTTGGAATAGGGACAAAGAAGCTGAGTCATTTAGCAGTGAGGAGCCAAGCTGCAAGGTCATACCCAGTTGGCTTTCCACAGCAGGCCAAAGCCTCATGCTAACCAGAATGAGGAGAAGCTGGAAAACCATGAGTGAGCAGAGAAAGCCGATTTGCAAACACAGAAGCATCAGGATGGAGCAGACAGCTCTCAAAGACGAATAGGCCATGTACTGCAAAAGACAGAAAAGAGAGTAGGGAAGAGGAGGAGTGGTTCACAACATCCCCCTCTTGGTCTTATAATGTCTAGCAGCCCTGTCTCTTACCTTGGCTTACTGTAATCACACAGTAACCTCTGCCTTTCTACTTGACCTCATTTCTTTCAAGTTGCTCCATATATCCCAGTTCTTTCTGAAACACTTCTCAACTCATGCTGATTATAATTGGGGGTGGAAAGTCTGTCCACTTTTATGATGACTATGGAAATTAAAGTCTTATCTCAAACTCCACAGCAAAATGAGTAGCTTTCTCCATTCTTTCCACTAATTAGGTTTTGGAGATGGAGCTTTTAAGGTGAGTGGTTCTGAGGACTCTAGATGGGAGCCAGCCTCACTCTAGATCTTTCCCCACAGATATCCTAGAGTTGCTCATTCCAAGAATAGAAATATTATTGTAGTATGTAACTGCTATTTGGGTACATATGTCAGGATTTCTAATGTCTCTCCACCCAAAATTTCTGAGAAAGAGTTGATCCTGATTTCTCATAAAGTCCCTTTTTTTGTTGTGGAATTTCCATGTACTCAAGGCTGACCCACGAGGAATATGGCCATATGTATGAAAAGCTCAGGTACTGTTTCTGTGCTAATCTCTCCAGAACAATGAAAGAGACTTTTGAAAGAATTCCATTTGTCCTTCCTTCTTCTTTTCCTTTTCCTTTTCTCCTTTTCTTTCTCCTTCTTTAAAATTTTTATTGGCAGAGCTGAGGTTTGAACTAAGGGCATTTGCACTGAGCTATATCTCCAGGAGTTTTTTTATTCTTTAAAGACAGGGTCTGACTAAGTTGCTCAATTGCCCATATTGAGGTCAAACTTGCAGTCTTCCTGCCTCAGCCTACCAGAGTACTGAGATTACAGTCATGTGCCACATGTCCGGCTTCCACTTGCCCTTCAAAAGTATAAAATACTGATGAAATGATTGAGTAGATTAGGCTTTATCAACTGATTAAAATGATAAATGCTAAGTTAAACAACATGAAAAGATGTTTATGATTCGATGAATAAGAAATAAATGCAAAATTCTAAGTCTCAACCATATGAAAATGGGTAGACTTAAGTCAATTTTTGTCTGTTGGTTTGTTTTGTTTTGTTTTGTTTTAAGTACAGTCTCACTATGTTGCTCAGGCTAGCCTCAAACTCCTAGGCTCAAGTAACACTCCTGCCTCAGCCTCCCAAGTAGCTGGAATTACAGGTGTGTCCCAGCACTGCAAGGTATATCCAGCCATAAGCACTGCATTTTTCCTGGTAGTCCTCAACAAGGTAAGTCAGGTAAACATGACTTATCTATTGATCTCAGTATGTAGGATAAAATCTATCAAGCATTTTTGCCATGGATAACTTCGACTAGGGATGAGTCACTGTTTTAGTTTGGGTCCAGAATTTTTCCCTACATTTACCTGATTTTGTGTTCTATGCTGTTCCATAGCACTCTAAACTGATAGGACATCCTGATTATGAAGAGCTGTTAGTCTTTCTGTCTGCAATTACTATACTTAGATCTCTAAAATAGAGACCCTTTGTTTTGCACTACAGAAATTTCAACAATTGTATTTAGGTTGAGTATTTTTTGTTTGTTTGTTTTCCGTCCACTATTTTCTAATTCTGTGACCAAGTGGCAAGGTGATTCTTCACCAGTGCACTAATAACTTCTGCAAAGTTTCTGAAAATGCCCTTTACAGCTGAAAGAATACTCTCTTCATTTTTTGAAAGATACTGTGTCTTCTGCATCCAGGAGGGAAAGATGAAGCTGTTTATAGGTTGAATGCCACCTGGAAGGTTTGCATTACAAGTAAGTCATTTTATGACTATTTTCTGTCCCAGCCACAAGAAGACTGACTAGCAGGAGTAAAGACTGGGCTCTTGCTGTTTGCAAGAGTTTAACTGTCTAATTATTTCAGGTCTATCCCAGAGGACATTTGTTATACTTGTGGGCACTTATCATCTTTTGAAAGCACTTCCCACATGAAGAGAACTTCCATGGTGAGTCCTGACTTCTCAGGGTAAAACAAAGTCTCTATCCGGGCCATTTCTGCAACCAGGGTGCAAATGTGTGACCTAGTTTCTGTAATCAGAGGCAGCCACATGACACTGTGATGAGGAAAAGAAAATCACGAGAAAGCAGGTGTCATACAGAGTCTGTTTTTTGATGAAACTGTGGGGCTTGGAAGAGGCACAGAATGAGCAGCACCCCGGTGTTAGTAAGCCCCTGCGGGGGTTCTCAGTGCAGCCACAGTAGGGTGGTGGTGGTGCTCTCTATTCCAACGGCCCAGCAGTATAGTTTGGTTATACATTCTTTCCAAGTAACCTCAGAGCATGATTCTTTTTCTTTGGAGACGGTCTATGCATTGATACCTTTTAGTACATTTATTTTTTTTAAAACTAGCAAATAGGGATTCTATTCTCTGCAACTAAGAGTCTTGAATAATATGCTTATTTTCATGATTTCATAATGGGCTAAAGGGCTGAGAAATTGTTTATCTTTCTTGTTCATCATGCTTCATCAATACGTTGATATAAATAGGGCCATGGTAATAACATATCCTAAATTTTACTGCCTGCTTTCCCCTCAGCATTAATTCCAGTTTCTCCTGGAATCTCCAGGTTGCCTCATATGTGCTCATACAATAAATAGTCCTCACGTTCCTTTCCTTTGCTTACCACGTTATTATCAGTGGTTTAAGAAACCATTTGGAGCTGTTGGCTCTGTACTGAGGTCAGTGCCAAGCATGGTAAGACTGGTGCTCAGAACAAATTGTGCCACCTCCCAGCGCTTTCAGTCAGTATCACCCCTGGACCCATTGCACCATGGCTTAGGCCCACCTGCCTTATAGGTGCCCCCTGTGAAAATACTTCTTCTGAAGAATGCATGAAGCTCTTTTCTTTGTAGGGGTCAGATGTGAGACTGGGCTGAGAAATCAAATAGGATGCTATCTTTTATTTTCTTGATTCTCTCTCAAATACACAGGTTCTTCTCTCCTCTCCACTGATGCCAATAGTTATCACTGCCTGTTCCAGTTTATCGTCCAAATTTTATCCTGTTTCCTCAGTGTGGGAACAATTTAGGATCAAGCTGGTGGACTTCTGAAGTATTATTTTTTAACACTTCACAGTTGTAGGTGTCATAATACTATTTTTCAATAATAAGAAAATTATGGTCTACCAATCATTGGTGTGTCATATGAAATTTATGCTGACACAGCCTGTCTTTGCCCGAATACTTTTTAACAGATGTCTTCTTTCCTTCCACCCTGGGTAGTATTTGTCTATTAACAGAAAATAGGCAATTTCTTTGGCAAGTAGATCCAGAATGTCAGCATAAGCACCAAGTCTCAGGAAAAATACAATTAAGGAATTTCTCAGCAGTGTTACTGCCAGTTTTCCCTCGGCACTTGTACCAGTGTTTATTATAATGACTTTAATCAGGACATTTTATTCACCCGAACTCAGAAGCTCAAGATTTTAGAGATCAACAGAGGATTCAATGTATTATAGTCTAGCTTTGCAGAAATTATTGGGTGGAGTTTTTCTGTGAGTAAATGGAGCAGTAAAAATCCCTTCTTACCACTACTTTCCACCCTGCTTTGCCATTTGGCAGTTGTCCACTGTAGTTATTTTAACAATTCCAGTTTATGGTTCATAAAAGATCATAAAGCAATATTATGCCCACAGATTAAGCTTTGCAAATAGCATTCAAACATCTCTCCTCTGGAAAATACTAAAAAAAAAAAAAGCCTTGAAATTTTAAAAGAATAAGATTTTCATGGCTTTTTGGATCTGTGTCATGATGCCTTTGGGAAACACAACTTGCTCCTGTGCTGTGAACTCCTATAGCTTTTTCAGAATTTATCTAAGGACATAGAAAGGGATAATTAGTGAATGTGACAGTAATATCTAGTCATGTTCTGAAAGAGAGATTCCACAAGCTGTCAAAGTGGCCCAGAGTATTTGCAGGGAAGAGACATTTCAAGGGAAGCATAAGCATTTTACATTTGATTTTAAGCCAACGATATGTTCTATGGAGATTTGATGACTGAAAAAATACGTTGGAATGTCAATTTACTTATTCCATCTCTAGTTGAATCCTAAAAGAGGAAAAAAACTTATTTTGAGGGTGTAGTAGGGCAGCAATCTACATGAAAAAGGATAGCAGGAGATGCAGCACAGAAATATGACTCAGGATGTGGGCAGGGGATAGTCTGGCTTTATGGGAGACAATTATCCCTTCACCAGTGCCTGCTTTCACCCCCGGAAATGGTGTGTCCCTCTTATGTATTCTAATAATCAATTTTACAAAACATTCAGAGGGACATATATGAATACTAACTTAACAAATGTAACAGTGCAAGAACTAAGCAACTCCTTTTTATGTACAGAAAATAAATCATCATAGCAGTGGTTATATTGATAATGGAGGGTAAAAGAAAGTGATAGGGCAAAAGACACTGACACCATCCAATTATCTTTACAGGGTATAAAAAAATCTCTTTGTTCATATATGACTAGCCTGAAAGTGCATTAATTATAAAGCTCAAGTAATTCTGAAATACAATTTTGGTTAATATGCAAAAAATATAATTTGAGCCTGGGCAAATGGAAGAATTTTCCCATATCTTATGCTTTCTTTTTCATTTTTTCTCAGCACTGTCTAAGAATACAAAATACATAGAAAGACCAAAACTTTCTTGAGTCCTTTTGACTCAAAAAAGGGGAGCGAACCATTTGCTCAAACACCAGCCCTGTCATTTATTTCTCATGTCCTTGAATAAGAACCCTGGACCAAGCTCCCCTCTAGGTGGTAAGAAGATCTCCAGGTCACATGATGGAAAGGGGAGGGTGAACCTGTAGTTCTCCAACTCTCACTCTCCTTCTCATGTTTCTGGCAGCCTTTATTTACCATGATTCTGCACAGAAGTTGCCTGTACCTGTACCTTTGATCCATTACTGTTTGGATTAGAACCCTGAGATCCTCTTGAGATGCCTATAAGCACCAGCAAGTCTGGCTCAGTCTCTCATGACACAGAGGAGTACGGCCTTTAGGATCACTGGGATGGCTCATGCTGTTGGCTAGGATCTGAGATCAATGTCATCTGTGTAATTCCTGGGAAGAGCAGCGGACTGGGCATCCCTAGCCTGGATCAGGTACCTCAGATCATAACATCGTATTTTTTTGTTTCCTAGGTACTAGGGGTTGAACCCAGGAAGCACTGAGCTATATTCCCAGCCCTTTTTATTTATTTTTTAAATTTTGAGACAGGGTCTCACAAAGTTGTCCAGGCTGGGTTTGAACTTATGATGTCTTGCCTCTGCCTCCCCAGTAGCTGGAATTATAGGTGTGCACCACCACGTCCTGCAGAATCACAACATTTCAGAAAAGGAAATGTGTGCTGTGGTTTTTGAGAAGGACCAGGCAAGTGAGGCAGGGTGTAGTGATGCATACAACACCTTTACTCGGAAAACATGAATGTGCCTGTTTAGAGGGCACAGTTCAATTGAACCACCTGTGCAAAAGGAGCTCAGTGGCACACAAGCAGGAGAAATCAGACAAGTTAGGACTGGGGGTGTAGCTCAAGAGCAGAGTACATACTTAACTGTGCAAGTACACCAATCTCCAGGACTGTGAAATAAATAAATCAAAGAAAAACAAGAACAGTAATGCACAACAGCTCAGGCTCCTCAACGGAAGGTGCAAAACTTACAGTGACTACCCTTCCATCGCTTAGAGGGATCAGGAAGTCCTTCTTTCAACTTTAGATTCCCGTCATGATAGTTACAAAATTAGAAAGGAACTGAGATGAAGGAAACTCTGTGGCTTCCTCAGTGAAGTAAACCAGTTCTGCCAGAAAGAGGTGAGCAGCCAGTATCAAGTAGAAACAATACTCACATCCACCTCCTGAATCATTGCATAATTAGCTTCTGACGTGCAGAAAGTCCCAAAAAAGCACAGCAGCAAAGGAAGTGAATGAGCCAACTGCATTGGCTCAGGGCCCAAGGAACACCCTGCTTCGAGGATAAAATTGCATTTTTTGTGCCAGCAGTTCAGGCAAAGGAACCTAGACAGATAATGCTTGGAATGCAACAGAAGAACAGACGGAGAGATCTAGGCCCTTTAAAAATGGTATCTAAAGGTTGGTTTTCCTTGGTTTCTTTGCTTGGTTGCTTTAGCACAGGTAATGAGATGAGGGCAAAAATAACCCACCCTCTTGTTCTAATTATCATCTATTTAGATGACACAGAAAGGGGTCATCTAGGTAAAAGAGGGTGTGGAGCCCTACTACCTCATACTTCCCTCCTGGCTAAATGAAAAGCCAAGGGCTCCTATAAAAAAAGGAATTTGTGTCCAGCTCTTGGGGCAGGGAAGTATTTGCATACTGACAATGTAACACTCTAAATTTTAACTTCCTTCTGTTTCCTGCTTGCTCATAAAGTGAGTCACATGACTTTTAATAGCTTTGGTTACTTGAGCAAACTACACATCCTGGTATATTTTGCAGGAAAGAGAAGTCAAAGTGAGGATAATTGACAAAAGTCAGCCAGGCTAACAATGAGTTTTAGTCACTGTCATTTGTGTGTCTCTCTCTCTCTCGCTTCCAAATTCTCTTGCTTAAATTCTTTTTGTGTGTGAGCGAAAGCTACTTTTAACTTATAATTTTTTTCGTCTATTTTTTGATAGTTTTTCTTCTCACTTATTTTTTTTGCGGCGCTGGGGATTGAACTCATGACCTTGTGCTTGCCAGGCAGGCACTTAGACTGCTGAGCTAGATCCCCAGCCCTGGTGTTTTTGAGACAGGGTCTCACTATGCCGTTCAGGCTGGCCTTGAGCTCACTTTGTAGCCCAGGCTGGTGTCGAACTCACAATGATCAGCCTGTCTCAGCCTCCTGAGTGCTGGGATTACAGGTGTGAGCCACCACGCCCAGCTCTCACTTATTTTTTATTAAAGAAGTATTGTTTATTGAATTAAATAATACAGTTATTTTAAAATCTGTAGCTAATATACATTTGATTTTCAATTTTGCATTAGGTCACCACAAATCAGATTTACGTATAACCTTCAACTGAAGATAACACAAGAAAGTAAGTTTCTAAGTGACGCTAACAGAGATGCACTTTCCTTTATCATAAGCAAATTAAGAATTTTAAATTTGTAGGTGTGCAAAACATCAAAACACTTCAGCCAAAAAGAAAAAAATCTAGTTTTAAGAAAAAAGGATATTTTCTCACTTTTAATCTAAATCTTATTTAATTCTTCCCAATGGAGCCAAAGCCTCTGGAACCCCTTTTGGTGTCATCCAATTCTTCAGTTTCTTCTATTTCTGGGTAATACGTTCATTCACAAATGAGCTGGGAAACTAGATCATCTTATTTTACTTCAAACTGTTCTTTGCCAAAATAAAATAGCATCGCACCAACATTTTCTCTGTAATCTTCACCCATGACCCAGCTCCATCATCTACAAAGTGTTTGGCTGCCAAGCCAGATTGTGGAGCTACTCTTCCATAACACCCAGAAGGATGAGCGATCTGAATGTCCTTTTTCATAAGAGCTTTCTCCATAGGTGATGGTCTATAATCCTAGGCACTGTACAGGTCGTAGCTGGCTCGCGTTGGGCCGCACGAAGCGCAGCCTTAGGGTCACCTCCAGCATGCCAGCGGCTTGCTAGGGGACAGGGCAGGGGGCAGCAAAGGGGCGAGGTCTTTGGAGCAGGGCAGGGTAGACAGGAGGGCCAGAAGAGCAAGGGGAATGGAGAGTGCAGGGTGAGGGCACGACCAGAACGCTTTTCTTCTTATTTAATCCTTTTCATTATCTACTAATAGAAACAGGATAGCATACAGTTTAGGAAGTCTCCTAACTTAGTAAAACAACAACAACAACAAAAACTAGGGACTAAAAAGAGAAATAGAAAACCCCCTCCTACTCCAGTTTTTGGACTGTAATCAAGAAATCAATATGTGGCCAAATTCCATTAGTTTAGACAAAGAAAGCTGTAAATTGGTCATGTGCATTGCAACCAGACTAATATGGTGATTTGACAAAGGAGATCAAAGACCAAGAATTTCAGGATCTGACAATAAATGCCAGGAAGACACTTGATCTGACGAAATAGCTAGGAGTTTACAGTGTTTTGTGCTTAGTGCTCTACACTTTACACATACCAACTCATTTAATCTTCAAAACAGTACTACTAGGTGTTTACCATTATCATCCTTGTTTTGCAAGTGAGAAAAACTGGGGCACAAGGTGGTACTTACAACAGACATAGAGATCCTCCTGCAAAGGACTTTCAGCTCGGCTGCCTACACTCCTCATCTGTCAGCTTTTTCAGGGTCTTCCTCAGTTGTTCGGCCTGAGGTTTTGGTCTTCTTCATTGGGCAACAGTGGCAAGGTAGAAAGGCCCAGTGATCTCAGTTCAAGATAGGTCAATTCCACGAAGTAAGAGACCCAACAGAGCTCCTTGGCTGGTTAGAAGAAGCTCTGATCGGCCTTCATTTCACTTTACTTTCTGCCTTAACTGGGTGACCACTGTCCTATTTACCCAGGACTTTTTCAATTTTAGCACTGAATTTCTTCTACTCCAGTAACCATTAGGCAGATGAAGGTGATTGGTTGCTTCAACCCTATCCTGTCTCCCTAACAAAATATTCTGAACCCTAATCTTGCATACCAGTTGCATTTGACTCTGCTTCTTGAGAACCTCACCCTCCTCAGCCCATGGTAGGGTTGCTGATGGTGTCATTGTCACTGATGATGGACATTCTAGTAGCGAGACTGTGTCTTAAGCCTCACTCTCCCTTTATGTGTTTTGGGCACTAGCAAGAGGTATTCAACAGAGGTCCACGTAGGTCCTCCAGACTCCATACAACTCAGGTAAAGTATTCTCAGTAAGATTAAAACTGATTCATATTTGTTAAATGTATCAGGCGATGAGTTAAGTTCTTTAACTACGAGGGAAAATCTATGAGTATCTGTACTTTATAAGTGAAAAAGCTGAGGATCACAGAGTTCACTTGCCCAAGGGCACATCTCAGTATTTTAATGTAGACACTCTGCCTCTATGTCCATTAGAGTATAGATAAAGTTGAATAGCATACTAGTATAAATTGGAAAGCATTATTTTTTTCTGGAGTACAGTTGTACAGATAGATCGGGTTGGGTCAGTGAAGATGCAAAAAGCACCAGGCAAAATGGAAGGAGACTATAGCTACAGGCCAAATTTTCAAAAAAGTCAATAGAGTTTAAAAGTAGGGACATTATTCAACTCTAAGTCTTTTCTTTTGCAGCAAAGCAAATCTCCATCTCTTTCCATCTTCTCAAATCTTCAGTAAAGGCTGGCTCAGAAAGGCCTCATAGTTAGTGTGTGGTATAAACCACAAAGTGGCTGCTTGAGGAGAGAACAGGAATTAGTAGAGGCCAAAAAGAAAAAAAAAATCAATCAGAGTTGCCCTGGGACAGCCCTTTCCAAATTCCTCCCACTCCCACCTGCCTCCAGGCCTGGAGGAATTTACAGAAAGATTTAGGAGCTTGTAGGACTTTAACAGGCAGGAAATAGATTTGAGCCAAATTTATCTCCATCTGATGGGACAGGGAGATTCCAATGACAACTGGGCAGTGCATGCATGACAAATTAACTAAGATAAATAAAAAATAACAATGGCAGTTGTCTCTAAGAGAGGAAAATAGGAAAGCAGGAAATTT
>RJWT010028668.1:0-15146 GCA_004365215.1 Cuniculus paca | reverse complement strand
TTAACTTGGGTTATATCTTCTCTCTTTCTTAACCTTTCAAGTAAAATTCATGAATTTATTTCTAGGCAACTTTAAGTAGTGTGAAATTTGTTTCTCCTCTACAGCAGTGGTACTGTCCTGCTTTACATTTTATCTGATCATGTTGTATCATGGCAGAAGTCCAGACTGAACACAGATGGAGATAGTATTTAGGGTATTTCAGGCAGCCTTAGACCTGGGATTACCACCAGTACTATGGATACTGAGATTATAAATCTCTGAATAAAAGATCCAGAATGTGTGTAAATGTTAGATGTCTTCTATCTCATTCAACTACTTCTCAATTCATTCTATCTCTGATGTATTTAATGTGGTAGTTTTAAATTTTACTGTGCATTAGAATCAACTGAAAGGTTTCTAAAAAAGGAAACAAACCAGATTGTTGTCACAATTCCAGAGCATCTGATTCAACAGCACCAAGGTGGGATGTAATAATTTCCATTTCTAACAGGTCACAAATGATACAGAGGCTAGTGTTTTGGGTACCACACCTGAGAATCACTAATTTATAGTGATCATCCCAAGGATGTGAACAATCATAGACAAAATATTTTTTAAACTTTGTGTCAGTGTCATGGATATTTTTGTCATAGATATTCCATGGGCAAGTACAGATAAGTATCCAGATCTAGTGACTTACATAAAATGTGTAATTATATTTATGTATTTTAATTATTTTGTTTAAAATTCTATTATTAAATGCATTTTAAGTTATATAGAGACCATTTGGAAATGAAATATATTTTATCCTCTAACAGAACTATGAAAGTGTATTATTTATATTATTTAATTCAGAAATATACTTCTGAGTCAGAATTATCAAGAGAAAAAATTTTATAATGGGAATTAAACAAAAATGTCTTATATGAAAATATAATTAAGACTGGGAGTTAATTACAGATGATATATATATGTATATATATATATTATATAGTGTGTGTGTGAATGTCTGTGTATACATTTGAAAATTGCAAGACACCAGGAGAAATTCTAATTTTTCATGGTACACAACATGATCATAATATGTGACAATATTTAAAGTTTTAAAATTTTTATAGTAAAGGACACATTGCCTTTAATCCCCTTTGAAATACTTCCGCTTACCTTAAGGAACTTAACACATCATTATTGTCACTTTCTGAAGCAGTTCTGTAAGTCCTGTTTAGCAAGTGGCTTTACACAGTGTAATCAAAAGCACGCTGAATTCTGCTAAGTGTGATCCAATAGAAAGGCAGACACTTAAAAACTGTAGGGTGAGGGCAACCCACTTGGGACCCCTTCTGTCCCTCTGACAGAAGCTTTCTTTCTTTCTCCCAATAAATATATTCTGCTCAAACAAACAAACAAACAAACAAAAACTGTAGGGTGAGTCTTCATTTACTTCATTTATCAGATTTGGCCAAGCAATTTCTGGCCCTCTCATCAAGTCTAAAAGACGATGAAAGGTAAATGTATCTATCAGATTCAGGACACTGAGACAGTCATGACAATGCAACTAAAGACACTCACACACATGCACAAAAAAGACTACCAGAACTGATTCAGAAGGTGCCAAGAACGATGGAATAAGTATATTCAAAGCAAGAGGAAGTATTTTGAGGGCAAATAATGGCAATATGTCTTACTATAATGATTTTTCAATTGAGTAAAAAGTGCTAGATTTTGATCTTTTGGGGGTTCATATCAACAGAGCAGAATTATGGAACGTTGAATCTCTATTTGTTGTGTCAATTTTTAAAATCTGGGACACTATTAAAAAAAGAAAATGGAGTTACTACTTCAGTCCTAACCCTGTGTTAAAATTCCTGTTTTTCTAAGAGTGACTAGACATGATGAGAGCTAATTCAATGAGTAAAATACTGTGACATCCTTTAATAATTAGGAAATTAGACCCGAAGTATTGTGAGGAAAATTTCTGAGTGGTGACCATGCAAAACCTAACAGAGATGCCACATCCAGCATGGGGCTCAGATTCGTATGTTTCCTAGATTTGAAAAGTTTTATGATTCAACTCCAAAGAGAGAGATTTTCAGATTACCTTTATTATACTGTAATATTTAATTTTGTTAAATTATTTTTCCTTTTTAAATTGATCTGTTCTCTCTTTTTTCAGTTCTCTTAGGAGTTTGCAAATTTAGATTTGTCAGCACATAGGAGTACCATTTCAGTGAAATGAAATGGGGTCTGTTCATTCTGTTGATTATTCTTTTGCTTTCTATAGTTTGCTTTTCTCTGTATGAAAAAAAATCTTTTTCATATGTTTTGTTTCCATAAACATAGACAGAAGCTCCTTTCACACTTGAATTGCCTTTCTTTTGTCCTTAAAAATTATCACTACAAGTAGTTCATGAGTTAGAAGATAAGCGTGACTAAATTCTACTTGACTTTGTTTAGCCTTGTATTCATAGGGCATTTCCTGGAATAGTGGAACTTTAAGACTATAGACAGAAACCAGCCTTTGAGACACTTACTACCTAGATTGTACTGTTATTCTCATGGTGCAGCCATCAGCATCACAGGCATCACCTACGGGCTTGTCTGCCAGCTGCTGACCAACTCTGCCTATTGAAGCAGAAGCTTTGTTTAAACACATTCCAATGAAACTGTTTTTTTAAAGTCCTTCAGGTGCTTTTTATGCATGTTAAATCTGAAGGTCAATGCTATAAGTAAAGATAAATTGTGTTTAAAATTTCCTAAAATAATGTCTCAGTAAATTTCTGAAGTGGAAGCAATGCTTTCTTATGAAGATAAAGAAAGGTTTCTGGTACTTGAACTGAAAAGTAAGAAGGGCTTTTTACAGGACCTCTAAGGAATGGCTATGTAGCAAGAAATTTTCAAGGCCAAGAATACAAATCTATCAATAGAGGGCAGAGAGGTCACAACACAAAGACCAAAAGACACTGCTAAACTATGAGCACCCTGAGAGACCATGGCTACTCCTGAGGACTGTAGAAACACAAATTTAGATTTTCAAAGATGAATGAGACTTTTAGGATAACCTAATACAATTCACTATACTATGAATGAGCTCCTCCTGTGTATGTGGATAAATGTGTATATGGCCTCAGTGGGGTTATAATGCATGTGTACCAGTATTCTCTTATATACGAAGAACATACTTAATTATCAAGCCAAAAGGATTTCTTCAGTGCTCTCAATCTTTGTTTCTTGGATGTTTTTACCTGTTTATGGGTCTATCTCTGGTTATAGGAAATTTTCAATATATGTTAACCTTTTCTTTAGTTATACAACTTAATTAGAAGATCTGCATTTTATAGTATTTCCCTTGCCCCTAGTTTTCTGCCATTTACTGAAAAGTTTCAAATAATAAACCAAAATACCAAAGCTCTAACTCATTTTCATTGTTATAAAATGAAAGAGTAAATTAAATTATGAGTCATAAGATAAAAGATTGTCTAAAAACAGCCATTAATGGATCTACCTATAAGAGTTGGTCAGAAGAACACCAAAAAATCCTAATTTAACTAAAACATCTTACGACTAGCCAGTTATATTGGTTCTGTAAGATGAATATAGCCTACATAAATAAGTGTACATCATAAGACATCTTTAGACATCTAAATGTGACTAGACATCATTGGATCTGATTAAATAGAGGAATGACTAAACTCTAAAGTAGACAACTTTTACAATTAGGAAATAAGATTTAAAAAATTACTCTGTACAAGTAAACATCATCAAGATATGACTTTTCACTTAAATGTAGAAGTTTGCTTGTATGTAAACTGACCCCAGTTATAAGATTTTTCAAATACTTCCTGAAAAAGATCGAGACATTTTGTGGTCAATCTGAGATTGATACTCTAAAGCCATTTTGAAGAGATATTAGAACACATTCTTGGACACAACTTCTGTATGTCTATTGTAAGGTAAACTATAACCCAATTAGGTGGCAAAATGGCTGGTGTTTTGGTTACTTTTTTCTCCTTGCTGGAACAAAATACCTGGCACCCAAAGTGAAGGAAGGAGAGGTTTATTTCTTACAGTATTGGGGCTTTTAGTCCATGCTTAGCTGGCTCCAAGGCAGAGTGGCGAGGCTGAGGCACTGCAGTTCACGGTGGCTGCAAGCGGCAAGAGCAAACCGTGCCAAAGAGGAAAAACACGCCCCCACTGCAACCTTACATTGTATGTCGGCTCCAACCCTGGGCGGGTGCAGAGCTCACACCGCTAATCCCAGTGCTACACAATGAATCAATCATAAATGTTAGGTTCAGCCGCTTCCATGACTACATGAGGCTTGGGGTGGTCATCTATATACAAACCTTAACAGCTGGCATGAAGTACTTTCAGATATTGACACAAGAAAGGATGTATAGAGAAGGGAGAAAAAGCTCTAAGAGGAAAAAAGAAGTAAGAGAGGAAATTGGAGTTAATGAACTGCAGTCTCTAAAACAGTGACTGCTGTCATAGAACATTACTTTCTAAGACTTACTCTCTTCCAAAATGGCCTGACTGCCAGGTATAGTGGAGAAAACCTGTAATCCCAGCTGTCTTTGAGGCTGAGATAGGAGGATCACAAGTTCAAACCCAGTCTGGGTAATGTAGCAACTTAGTGAAACTGTGTCTCAAAAAATAAAAAAATAAAATCAGGGCAAGGTATGTATCTCAGTGCAAAAGCTCTCGGCTATACTCCTAGTACAAATAAAAGTCTGACTCCATGATGTAAAAGGAAATTCCATAGCACATGTTAGGTTTTACAGATAACTTGAATGTGCAAAGAACCGATATAGTAAATTTATCAAGGTTTAACTCTTTCTTAGTACAGATTTTTGTTTCTTTGAATTATTGTTTCTTTACTCACAGAATTAAGTATTTTTAATGATACAAGCAGCTTGTAGATAATGCATTTCCACATATTTATGCAACAAAATAGTTCATATTTTATGAATCTCATCCAAATAAACAGAGAACTAGGGAAAGGACAGTTCATTTGTCTTTGACTCAGTGTCTTGCTCTATTGTTCCATATCATCTCTTTTCAGAAATAATGTAATGGACCCTTGGTTCTCCAGAGGTCAGTAACAAAAATCGGGTTGCCCTGCATTTATGCTTGAATAATTTGCTTTATTTCTGGATCAAGCTATTATGTAATTGGTTAACATAGATAGCCTGAGCTCTCAACTATTGTCTCATTAAACAGAAATATTACTTGATCCAACAGGTCCTGTTATGGTTTGTATGTAAAATTTCACCCAAAAGTCTCATGTTTGGAGGTGAGGCGTATTCAGAGAAGGTAGGTCACTGGGGGCTTGACCTGGAAAGGTGAATTTTTGTTCAGAGTCCTGTTTTCACTCTGCTTCCTTACTGTCATGGAGTGAGCAGTATTCTCCTGCTGTCCCCTTCCACCATACCATTTCTGCCTTGGAACCAGTCATGGATGAATTCCACTGAAAACCATGAGGCTTACAAACCTCACCTCTTACAAATTTCAGGTGTAATCTATTTTTCCCAGCAATGGGAAAGTTGCCTAATACAAACTTTTATACCAGAAGTGAGGTCATTGCTGTGACTATACATGATCATGTGTTTAAGAAGTTTTTGGAATTTGTCTGTAGGAATAGGTTAAAAAAGTTTGGAGATGCATATTAGAAAATGCATAGACTACAGTGCTTGATGGGAGATTCTGGTTGAAGTTCAAAAGATAAGAATGTTTATAGAAAGACAAATAGTAAAGAAAGGCTCAGGGGGTTTTAGTTAGGAACAAGGATCCATTGGCAGTTGAACTAGAAGACATGTGCATTACACTCTGAGAGAAAATTTGCCTCCATGTTACCTATACCTGGGACTTTTCAAGAACTGAGATTAAGGGTGATAGACTAAAAATCTGACTAAGGAAATTACAAGCCATCCAACATTCAGGCTGTGCCATGGGTACTGCTGGCTGATTTTACCAGATCTACAATGAAAATCAGGAGAAGGAACAGAGCTAAATGGTTTAAATATTTCTAGCTTCACCTGATAGGAAGAGTGCCTGTAAAACTGGGTCCCAAGAGAGCATGGTTACTAAAATGATTAGCATTAAAATGTAATCAAGTAATTTGCATCAGCAAAACAAGAAAAATGGCTTGAATGTATCTCAAGAATTTACTAGACTCCAACCATCACAGGAGCAAAAGTATAAACCTTTCTTTGGAAGAGAGGTCTGGGCCCCTTGCTCAAGAAACACTATGTAGGGATTTGGTTCCTTGGAATTCATTTCATAGTGCTCAACCATCCAGGAATTACCAGGCTGCTAGAGCCTGGTCCAAGGGAACCAGGCCACTGCTCAAGCTGGTGGCAGACCTGATGTCATCCACGTGGTGCTGCCTTTTCAGGAATGCAGAATGCAAGAGTTGTCAGCTATGGAAGCTTCTACTGGATTTCAGAAGAAAGGGTAGGAGGCAGGGCAATGTACCCTGAAACAGGCAGTGCATGAAGGTGTGAAGGTAAAACCAAAAGAGCAGTGGAGACCCCAGGAAACTGGAGATGCCAGAAGCATGGATCACCTGCTGAGAAAAATCAGTCAGCAAGCAGAGCCAGCCCAAGAGAGAGGCCATATGGACTGAAACTAGCAATGCCGTAGTGGCAAGTCTGCCCAAGCCCTTTAAAGTTAACATCTGGTCACATCCTACTCTGCATGCTGGACATTCAGTGTACGTAAACCTCTTTTTTGTTTCAATAAATTAAATTTCTCATTGGCTTATCCTTCAATTTGAAGTATAATCATCTCTTTATCTTTAGGAGTGCTAAGGTTTTCTGCATTTTAAGATGTGAATTGCAATAAAGTATTTCAGAGGTCAACACTCCCAAATGATTGTTTCTGAAAATTCTTATTTCAAATCTAGATGCTAAATGCATTTGATCACATAAAGTCAAAGGCTCTTTAAAGCAGTAGCCACAACTTAAGATGCCAGGTTCATTATTTTATACAGTTTGGCAGAAACTCTTCCTGGCAACTGTTCATTCACTATGCTGTTCCCTCGATGTGCCTAGATATCAGTCACAGGACCCGTAGTTCTATTTAAACTGCATCATTTTATGTTATCCTCAAGTGCTGTGCCTTTTAAATTTTGGCACATGCAGAAATATTCACATGAATTCATAGTATTTTAACTTACTTTAAGAAGTCCATATTACTCCTTTTTCAGTCATTTTATACTTGCCCAAGCCAACCAGTAAACTTGCTAAAATAAAATGTACATCAAAGAACAAGTTCATTTGCTGATAGTAACTCTGTCATTCAGGAATATATTGCTAACATGCACAAAATATCTGAAGGACTAAAGTATTTGCTGACCATCCTTTAAAAGCCACAAGACATACTCCTCCATAAATATCTGCTTTATACTGTCATTCAATTAAAAGTTTTAGAGTGGCTACTGTGTATTCCATGTGTAGAGCACACAATGGAACATAATAAGAGTCATTATTGCAGGTTCTGAAAATACAGTTTGAGAGAAAAGACTTATAGTATTACTCTCTGATGAGGCATGGCATTTACCATAAAAGGATCTGGCAGCCACCCTTCCATCAGATGACTGCCTCCCATCCTTTAGCATAATTCTGCACTTATTTATAAAATGAAAATACAGACTAGTAGGTCTCTTAAGTTCCATCTTTCTATCTCCTTTCTAATCAAATGTAGCAAAGTTGTTTTTGTTGTTTGATATAAATACTAGCAAAAATTTCCATGTGATGTTAGATGAACAGTTTTCAAGGTCAAACTCTTTAGTTAAAGAAAAAACATTTTATAAAATATATAATTAAAAAATGTGGGTTTTGAATCCATTCAAACATGGGCACAAATTCTAGCCCTGACATCTTCTATCTGTGTGACACCTATTAGCTGATTTACCATTCTTAACCTTCTACAAAGTAAGGCAAATAATATCTAAATAAGATAATGAATGTAACACTGTCTGGCACACAAAAGCATTTACACAGGATAGCTATTACTATAACCATTATTGCATAGAATATTTTTTTCTAAGAGCTTGCACATTAACTATGTAATTTTGTCTTTGCAAATACTCTGTATTATTTCTGTTCTGCATTTAAAGAAACTGAATCACAAAGAGGTTCACTCACTAACACAGGAAATAGTGGGGAGCTAGTATGTTCATCTACACCAGAAACTAAATTAAGGATCTCTACTCCCCAAGAGTTTCAAATCTTTTAACTATTTTCATCTCAATATAGCCAATTCTTAAAAGTTTGTTCTTACTGCATTTCATATCTTATTTTTCATGCTCCAGAAAATAGATGCATTTGCTATGTGTGTGTTTGAATGTGTACATGTACATATTGAAGAGAGATCACTGTCATAAAATTATAATTTGTACATAATAGTTTATTAATTGCATATTTTTTGCATTTTTATCAATAAGTTCAAAGAGTTTTCCAAAGGAAAAATACTCTTTTCATTAAGGTAAATGAGATTAAAGCTACAATAGTAATAAAATGCAGGTGGACTGTGACTAACCTAAAGGCATAATAACCAAAGCCAGTGAAGAGAACCTCATTCAAATGTTTTGACGGTGTGTTGCTTGAATGTTGCTTACAGCTTGGATTTTAATGCTTTCTTCTCACTCCTGTGACTTATTACCTTGGAGAGAAAAACCATTCTGTTCATAAATAACAAAGTAAAGACAATCCTTCATACTCTTAGGAAATAATAAAGACTTGGAAATTATTCAGGAATAAATGGATAATTCCAATCACATTTATGAGCAATAAGTTTGCTAAATCTGCATTTATGTAAGATCATACCGTCGAAGTCTTGAGGCCTCTCCAGCTCCTATAAAAGTGCCAGCAGGTCACACCATCAATGCACCACTATAGCTCTTTTTAATTCGAAGTTTTTTTTTTTAATAGCTGTGAATTTTCTGAACACAGAATGAATTATGAAAAACCTATCTATGCATCATCATTTAGCTATCTGCCAGTTGCAACTCAGATCTATTTACTTATTAGCTCCCTGCTCAAATATCTGACTGACCACAAATTCCAGAAATTGTATGCTAGTCCCTCATGGAAATGTGACTTTCATTTACTGGGACATTTAGAAAACAAGATTGCAAAAACAGAGACGCCTGGAACTGTGATGACTAAACTATTCTGGGGTGGGTTGTTCTACCACAATTCTTTTTATTGGTACAGGTTTGCAGTGCATAATGATTGTATTCCTCATATTCCTGTGTTTGTATATGTACATAACACGTCTTAATTATCTTTATCCCCTTTTTCTCCCATTCCCTCCATCTTTTGGTCCCCTTCCCTTTTGGAAAAGATCTATTCTTATTGAAGAAACAATGATATACATAGATCGTGAGGGATTTCTATGCTTTTCCCCATTTATCTTCCTCTTGCTTTACTGAAAAAGCTTTAAAACAATAATAAAATAATAAAATTAGGTACGTGATAAGAAACACCACCCAAGGCATGAACTCATACGCCAAATGAAGTACTTATACTGATAGCAATACTGATTTCTCCTAAACAGAATTGATGGTGACAGTCTATTTCTTAAAGAAAGCTGCTGACTGTGCTTCTTGTTGTCAGTTTTTACCAGATCTCATCTGCTCATCTGTGGCTTCAAAGGTATCACCTGCAGCTCATGCCAAACCTAAACAAGAGAAGTAAACTGCAAAGAGGCTTTGAAAATGAGAAAAATTGGGGAACATGAAATAAATGTATCTAGAGATTAAAAACCTTCAAAGTTCTCAAAACAAAAGTCCTCGATCCGTTTGTGTGTCTCCAACTATGGAAAACAGTTCCATGGTCATTCTTCACTGATCTCAAGGTTATTTTTCTTAAATAATACTACTGCTTTAATTTTTAATGTTCTGGTCCTTTCCAGTGTTGCTAAGAATTATTGAATTTTTGAAATCAGATAAATCTGCTAATTTGATCGTAAATATCTTCCTGTGGCTGCTTTCCTAGGTGTATTTTATATCTGACCTGCTGCTAGCTCACAGAGATACTGGCAGGCCCTATCTAATTATTATCCTAAAGATTCTGTCTACAGAGTTTATACCACACTATGAAACAATATTAATCAGCTGTTGATTAGAAATATATTAAAATGGTCACTAATAAAAGGCATTTTTAAATGAGACATATTGTCTTAGCATTTCTTTTAAACACCATATTTTCAATTTACCTGGGATTTTGTAAATGATTATTTAATAATCAATAAAGTAATTACTTCATCAAATTTATGTACAGAGCAGTTTTAGGTTCCAAACAAGACTGGAAAGTAGAGAGTATCTATACATTTGCTGTTTGCCCCCTCAACCCATAAATCTTCCCCCATTGTCAATATTTGACACTACAATGGTGCAATTGTTACTATTGATGAACATTAGATTCTGATAATCCAAAGTCTGTACTTTGCATAAGGGTTCAATCTGTGCATTCTATGAGTTTTTACAAATGTATAATGACATGTGTCCACCATTATAGTATTGTACAGAAGAGTTTCACTTCTTTAAAAGTCTCCAAAGGTCTGCTTATTCATCAGTCCCTCTCTGTTCATCCCTGGCAAGCTCTTATCTTTTTACTGTCTCTATAACTTTGCCTTTTCCATAATGTTATACTGCTAAACTCATGTAGCATGTAGTCTTTTTAGGTTAGTTTCTTTCACTTAGTAATATGCATTTGTATTATCTTGATGTCTTTTTATGACTTGGTAGCTCATTTGTTTTTAATGGCAAATAATATTCCATTTCCTGGATGCACGCCAGATATTTATTCACCTACGGAAGGAGAACTTGGTCTCTTCCAACTTTTGTTAATGAAGAATAAACTGCTATAACCATATGTCTAACAGTACAAGTGTGTACGTAAGTTTTCAGCTCCTTTTAGCCAATCCCCAATCATGATGCTGGATTGTATAGTAAGAGTATGTTAGTGTTATAAAAAATTGTCAAGCTGTCTTCCAAGTGGCTATAATATTTTGCATTCCCACTAGTAATGAATGGGAGCTCCTGGTGCTCTTCATCTTCATCAGCATTTGGTATTGCCTGTATTTTGGGTTTTGGTTGCTCTAGTAAGTGTGTAGGATTTTCATAATGACATGTGATATTGGGCATAATTTCATAATTTATATTTTCCTAATGACATGTGATATTGGGCATTTTTAAAATATGTGTACTTGACATTTGTATGCCTTTTTGGTTAGGTTTATATTTAACTCTTTTTTTTCATTTTTCAATTGATTTTTTTTTCCACTGTAGAGTTTTAAGAATAGTTTGTATATTTTTGAATAACAGTCATTTATCAGATGGATCTCTTGCAAATATTTTCTTCAAGTTTTTGGCTTATTTTCTCACACTTACAATGTCTTTTGAAGCATGGAAATTTCAAATTTTAATGAGTTCAGTATATCAGTTATTTCTTTCCATAATTATATTTTCAGTGTGTGAAAATACCATCTCTGTTTCCAAGTTCACATAAATTTTTTCTGTTATCTTATAGGAGTTTAATAATTTTGCATTTTAAAATTAGATCTATAAGTAATTGTGATTTAATTTTTATGTTAAATCTAGGGTATGTCTAGGATCATGTTTTTATATTTCAGTATCATTTGCTGAAAAAAGTAACCTTTGCTTAACCTTAATCTTTTTGATCTTAGTCAAAAATCAGTTGACTATATGTAGTTTTATTTATCAGTGATCCTTTTCTATTTACCTTTTAGTATTATTTCTCTAATTTTATACTGTATTATTACCAAAGGTTTATAATACCAGTAGATCTTAAAGACAGATAGTATCAACCTCCGACTTTGTTCTGTTTCGATGAGTTGGTTATTCTGGACTTTTTGCCTCTGGGTGTAATCTTTAGAATTAGTCTGTGAATATTTATAAAATAATTTTCTGGGCTGGGCGTGGTGGCTCATGCCTGTAATCCCAGCACTCAGGAGGCTGAGACAGGCAGATCATTGTGAGTTTGAGACCAGCCTGGGCTACCAAGTGAGCTCAAGGCCAGCCTGAATGGCATAGTGAGACCCTGTCTCCAAAAGACAAGGGCTGGGGATTTAACTCAGCAGCCTAAGCACCTGCCTGACAAGTGTGAGGTTGTGAGTTCAATCCCCGGTGCTGCAAAAATAATAATAATAATAATTTTCTGGGAATATGTAAAAACTTTCTTAAAGAAAAAAATTAAAGAGTGAGCAATTCCCTAATTCAAGAGTTACTATCAAGCTAGTCCTAAGGATAATCTTGTATTGGTGAAAGAGTAGACATATAACAATGAAATACAAAAGAGACCAGAGGTATACTTACAAATATTGGTGTGATACTTAACTGTTGTATTGCTTTGAGTAAGTAATACCTAACTGATTGGCTTAGCATAGTTCTGGGTGTAGATGATGGACTTTCAGAAGAGGGTAGAATCCCCCTGAAGTGGGTGGCATCAACTAGTAGGCTTGCAGCCTGGATAGAATAAAAAGGGAAAGGAGAAGGAAGTCTCAACTTCTGTTTCTTTGGTGGAGCTGCAGTCTTCATCGTTATCTTTGTACGTGTACCTCCATGCTTCCAGCTCAGACTCTTCATCTGCTTAGTACAGAATCTTCAGCCTTCTAAGGAGGATGCTTTGGCTTCCCCATGCAAACACTGACAAGTCTCTGGAGTGAGCGCCAGTTTTTCTGCCAGTGAATAGCTCATTCAGCTCTGTAGCACACAGACAAGCCTTTTGCATTCTTCTACCTCTGCAGGCGGTCACTCACTGTAAGACTACCTTGTAAATCATATGTAGACAGTACATTGTAAAGATATATATTATGTTAAAACTGTTCCTTTAGTGAACTCTAATATTCTAGTGAGTTGTAATTGATACAATAGATCAATTGATGTTTGACAAAGGTATAAATATAATTCAATGAAGAGATGATAGACTTTCAACAATTGGACATCTATGGGCCAGAGATTTAGCTCAGTGGCATGAGCACCTCTCCCAAAGCACGAGGCTGTGAGTTCGATCCCCAGTACCAAAAAAAACCAAAAAAACAAAAACAAAAACAAAACAGTTAGACTCTATTTATAATAAACATGTAAATTAACTTTGACACCTAATTTTCACCATGTAGAAAAAATAAATCAATAGTGAACAAACCTAAGCTGAAACCCTAAAATTACAAAACTTCTACAGATGAGAAAAAAATTACTGCAATTCTGTGTAAATAAGAGGTGAAACACAAAAACATACTCTATTCATAATAATATTAGTAAATTTGACTTCATCAAAGTTTAATGTTCCAATGTGGACAAAATATTGCGAAGATATTAGAAAAAAAGTCATAGATATAGAGAAAATATTTACAAATCACATAAAACAATCAGGGACTTGTTTTCTAGATAGATAAATAACTTTTAAACACTACAAAAATGATAAAATACTCCAATTAAAAACAAGTACAAATTATAATTAGGCACTTCAATGAAGAAGATATATAAATAAAAAGGAAGCATACAAGGAAGATGCTTAAAGAATTGGACTTGAAAACAAAGTAAAAGTTATCCAAATTGGAAAGGAAAAAGTACAACGAAATTTTCACATAATTTTATCCCATATGCAGAAAATCCCAAGGAACACACACACACATAGCACCACTAACAACTACAGCAACGACTAGCTCAGCAAGGTTGTAGGATACACAATATACAAATAACTGCATTTCAACATAGCAAAATAAAAATTTGAATTGAAATTAAGAAATAATTCCATTTGTAACAACACTTAAAAGAATAAAATCTTGAAAATAAATTTAAAAAACAAAGATAAACTTGTAAAACAACAAAATTGAATTTTAAGACTTAATACGAAGCTACAATTATCCAAACAGGGTGACACTGGAAAAAAGGCAGATATATTCAGTAATAGAACAGAATTGAATCCAAAAATAAACCCTCATATTTATAGTCAGTTGATTTGTGGCAACATAATTGGAAAATAATGATCTTTTCAATATATGATGCTGTGTAAGTGGATACTCATATACAAAATTTGAATTTGGGCTTTTACTTAAAACTGTATAGAAAAACTAACTTGAAATAGATCAATGACCTAAATATAAAACGAAAAGTAAAAATACGGGAGAAAATTGGATTAAGCAATGATGCTTTTATTTGTAAAACCAATGCATAGAAGAAAAAAGATAAACCACAATTCATCAAAATGTGCAACCTTTGTAATTCAAAGGACACCATCATGAAAGTCAAAAGATATTCCACAGCACAGGAAAAATTTTTAAGTCATATTCTAATATATGAGTAGAATATATAAAGTACTACTTTATCTCAATAGTAAAAAGTAAAACTCAATTTTCACATAAGCAAATGATTTAAACAGATACTTCTTTAAAAACAAAAAGAAATACAAATGGGCAATAAGCACATGAAAAGATTTTCAACAGTTAGCTATCTGGAAAATGCAGGGCAAAGCTGTGAGGTGATCGCACTTTAGTCCCACTATGATGGCTATAATCAACAGCAAATAATAACAAACATTGATAAGGATGTATAGATCCAAAGCCCTGATAAACTACTGATGATAATGTAAAACATTCTGGTCTGGTGCAAATGCCAGCCTGGAAATTTCTCAAACTTAAACGTAAAGTTATCATATGACCCAGAAATTGCACTCATAGGTTTATGCCCAGTAGAAGTGAAAACAGATGCTAAAATATGCACACACACACACACACACACACACACACATACATATGCATACAATTGTACATAAAGATTGACCAGCGTTATTATTTATGGCCCAGAAATATAAACAACCCAGAAAGTTATCAAATTATGAATCGATAAATAAAATGTGGTATACCCATGCATCAAAAAGGCAGTAAGAAAAAACAAGGTAGTGATACACACTACACATAGGTAAGTCTTAAAACTTTTATGCTAAATGAAAGGAGCCAGTCACAAAGACCATATATGTTACGGTTCCACTTACAGATAATGTCCAGAGTGGGAAAATCTCTAGAGACAGAATGCAGATTGGTTGTTGCCTTATGAGGAGATGAAAATGTTTTGTAATTGTAGTGATGATTATGGAATTCTTTCAGTATACTAAAAACCATTGAAATTTACATATTAGTGG
>RJWT010028667.1:0-15138 GCA_004365215.1 Cuniculus paca | reverse complement strand
GCACCTGTGCCGTCAGAAGTTGCCTCGCGTTAGAAACGAGCTGGAATGCGTGACCAACATCGACCTGGCAAATGTCATCCGACAGCTGGGCAGCCTGAGTGAGTGCCTCCCAGAGCCTGTACTTTGCCCTCAGGGGTCGTTGGTGCTCTTTATTTAGTTTTCTTCTCCCCTATTCCTATTTCTCCCCCATCTGCCTTCCCAAGGTAATGCAAAAATGTTTCCCATCCCCCCTTCCCAAAGAAAAGCTGCTTTTTTGGTACATATTTTTCTCTTCTACCCTTTTCTCATCTACCACCATCCTGTAGGTTCCCTCTACCTTCCCTACACCTGCTTCAAAAGAAATCTGTGGGAAGGGTGGCAGGAAGGACTGCAGCAAAAACTGCAGATGGAATGACAGAGCAGAATTCTCTGTGTGTAATGTGGGAGGTTCACAGAACACTGTCTTGGGTCGAGGAATGTGCCTGCAATTACACGAGCTGTTCTATGTAGCCTGACTTTGTTGAAGTCTCAAATGTGCCAGTAGTCTTTATCTACTCAATACCCTTCCCTCTTTCTTCCCAAAGAGGAGTAAAGCAAACATGCACTCAGAGGCATTCTGACGACTTGTCTACCCTGGTACACATTTAATTGTTTCACAAGGCCACAGGTCCAAGTTCAGGGTACACATCACTTCTGTAGTCTCTAGGGTATTGGAAGTTTTGCAAGCTGCATGAACACAGTGACACAAATAGTAGCTGGAGACTTTCTTCTCTAGGAGAAAGATGGGGGCTAGCCCAGTCTATTTGGAGCTGAAAGAAACCCAGCATGACTACATTTTTTTTTAATTGGCAAGAATGAATGAAACTGCCTTGGGTGGGATACATGCATGTGGTTTCGATTTCATTCTGAATCAAGCTGACTTTATTTGCTTGAAGCTGAGGTATGGAAGGGCAGATTCTCGGATTGGCTCTGCATTTGTCTAGTGCCACCCCTGCTCCCATAAGCACATCCAGCAAAATGCCATTTGAGTGATCATCCTTAGCAGAAGCATCTTGGTGTGAATTATTTCAGACACTCACCCCTCCTATCACATCACTGCCCTTAGTGAAGACAGGCGAATATCAAGATAGTCTGCATTCCCCCAGATAATAATAGGCCCTGCCTTTAAAATAGGAGCCTGAGGAGACAGTGCTCTGTGACCAGATGATGTATGGAGTTTCAGATTCCTAAGCCTTCACCTAGCTCAGGGACCATCTCAGTTGATCCAGGGCTTAGGGAAACCTGAATGGAGCGTCACGAAGAAATGAAGCCCTGCAGTGCCTGCCTTATACAAAGGAACACTGACAGGAGCGCAACAGCAGTGCAGCTGACAGTGAGGCACAAGAACGCTGCAGAGAGCCTCGCTGCTTTTTAAAAGCATCATTTCTGCTTCTGTCACCCTGAGAAGGCCGAATGGGTAGAAGTCAATCACATACTGGTTCTTTCTCCATAGGACAAAGAACATCTAGCTAATGCTTCTTGCTCTCACTCCCTAGGAGTTACGCTTCCTCTCAGGTGCTTTTCCAGGGTAGTGTTGATGGAAGCCATTGTAGACTCTCCCATTTATACTCAGACCACTTAAGGGAGCCAGTCTGAGGGCCAAGGTCAGCTTGTGCCTAACAAACCAAGATTTTCTCACATTTTGGGTCTAACTAACCCTTTATTCCTCTGTTAAAACGTGTTGAGCGTATTTCATGTGCTGTGCTGAGAAGATACAGTGATAAGAAATGCTTTCTGCCCTTCCAGAAGCTTATAATCTATCAGGGGAACAACAATAAATTATTCATATGGGGGATTTGACTTTCTTGTCTGCTAAAAGCTAAGTTTTGATGGGATCTTAACATAATGTCATTTAATCTTTTTCATAATCATATAGAGATAGGAAGTCCTTTTCCCATTTTTCAGATGAAGAAATGAAAACTTCAAGGCCAGCATGGACTATGTAGTGAGATCCTGTGGCAAAAACCAAATAGGCAAGTAAATAGTTCTTTGAAAGCCGGCCAGACAGCATTTTTGAGCAGCATTGTGACCATCAGGGAGGATGGAACCCCCACTTGGGTCATTAGGAAATTATGCGATGAGACTGGGTTTTCTGACTGTATTGGAGTGGAAGAGCAGCATGTGATATCAGGGAACTCCGTCCGGGACTCTTACTCAGACTTCAACGAGAGCAGCTGCGTATTTTTAAAAATCAATTTTACCTGTTCAACTTTCACATAACATTTCTTCTGAAGGGCTCTGCTAAGGAGAAGAAAAAAAAATTGAAGGCTGCTCTGAAATCTTGTGCTAAATATGATGTCTGTTACGAATGTTCTGATGTTTTGGAGTCTATCTTGATCATCCAAATGAGTGAAATTTAACTCTGAACAAGATACTTTGGTTTTCTCCTGTTTGAGCATCATACTTTCTGTTTTCATTTGCTCTTTTTTGTTGTTGCTGTTTTGTTTTGTTTTGTTTTGTTTTGTTGGTACCAGGGATTGAACTCACAACCTCCCACTTGCCAGACAGTTGCTTGTGCCACTGAGCTAAATGCCCAGCCCCATCCTTCTGTTTTCAGAGGTTCTAAGTTTTAGCAGTTGAAGAATAGGAACTGTCCAAATCACTGATTGGAATATTTAAAATTTCATCTAAGCTTAAAGTTTAGGATATTTAGACTCATATTCTGTCACTGTCTCTCTCTGTCTCCCTGTCTCTGTGTCTCTGTCTCTGAAACAGGGTCTCACTATTGTTGCCTAGGGTGGCCTCAAATTAATGAGTTCATCCTGTCTCAGCCTCCAAAATAACTGAGACTGCAGGTATTTACCACTTCATCTGACGTAGACAGTTATCCTCTTAAAAGTCATCTAGCTGGGCATGGTGGTACATTCCTCTAATCCTATCACTCTTGAGAAACTGAGGCAGGGAGGATCACAAGTTCAAGCCCAGTCTAAGCAATTGAGCAGCACCCTATCTCATAATAAAAAATAGAAAAAAGGCTGAGAGAGTAGCTCAATTTGAATGCCCTGGGTTCAGTATCCAATACAGGAGGGGAAAAAAGAAAAAGTCATTTATCATGGGTGAGCAGTTATTTAAGGAAGAAATCTCTTTGTGATAATTTAAGATGTTTAATTCCTTTAATCTTTATGATAATTTCATGAGGTAAATATAATTATTTTACCCAGTTTACAGATGAGATTGAGGCTGAGAGGTTATGATTTGTTAAAGAGTATACAAGTATAAATAGAAAAAGCTGAGACATAAAATCTAGGTCTTTGATTTGAAATCCAGTGTTCCTTCCAGGTTCTGTTGTTCAGTCTGTGTTTGTTTTTTGTGGTGCTGGGGTGAAACCCAGAACTTACATGTTAGACAAGTGCTCTACCACTGAGCCACACTCTCAGCACCCCAAAAGAACAGTTCTGAGTCTGCCTAGAGCTTGGGTTGAAATGATAGTGGGGAAGTCTTCATTACACCTCATTCTCTCTTAAGAAGGAGATCCTCATGTTACTAATTTTATATGTTTGAGCTCTTTGTAAGATTTTATCTGGAAAAACCACTGTGTCACACTAGTTCACTACTCCCACTGCTCTTCCCTCCTTCATTAAGGAGTAGGAAATCCTGAGTCCTCTCTTGGTGATCTAACAGCAAGTTGATTTAGGATTTTCTTTTCCTCTAGAACAGTTGAATATTTTTGAGCCTGGTTTGTTTTCCATCCATAATGTTGCATATTTCTCTGCTTTAGCTTCCAAACACAATTCTCCATTACCTCGTCAAGCATGATACAGTATAGTTTTTATAGGAACATAGCCATATTATGGACAAGGATCAAATAGGATCTTCCACTTGCAAAGTGCAAATGCAGTGTGTTAGCCAATTTGAGTCTTAAGAGTTCCAGAACTTCCCGATAGTCGTTTAGATCATAGAACTATTCAATATTCAAGGACTTGCTCCCTTCTTGATTAAAAACTCCTTATTGACCTAAATTTACCAGCAATTCAAAATACATAGTTGATTGGTCTTATCCTTACACTCTAGGTTATATAGGAAAGGTGAACTACAGTTCACCCTCAAGGTATGGTTTTGTCTTTTTACACTAGCACCCACCCCCATACAGACTAAGTATTGTTAATATAGTTTAGAAGTGTTCTCAAAACAAATTATCTTGTGGTTGGGCACAACATTTTTGCCTGCCTTCACCTTGCAAGTAAGAAACTCAGATGGTTATATTTATTCATATACGCCACTTTTCATTCCTAGTAAGAATGTGTTTTGTGGCTTGGAATGACAATATGGTGATAGTGTCAAATTGCTCTTATGTTTCTTTGGCTCCAAATTCTTGCGTTCCAGGGTTGAACGTACAGAACTCTTTTTTCTTTTGCTAAAACACAAGGCATTGTAGAAAGAGACCACTGATATATTGTTTTTCAGGGAGGACTTGAAAATTTCAGCTTTTCACTTGTTCCCTGAGATGTAGATTTGAAGAATCTAGAGCAAAGACTTTGAATATTATAGATTATACATAAAGTAACCTTTTCAACTCTTAGACAAAATTATGTGACTGTTGTGGGATGTTGACACTGACATGTTCAAGGGCCCTCAGAAATACCACAACTCATCTTTGTTATTCAGTGGGCTTTCGAAGTTCCATTGAGGAAGTGATTTCTTATTTATCATATTACTAATGGACACCCAGTGGGTCCTCTTAACTTCCAATCTGTTTTCCAAAACCGTTTTCCAAGGTGCTTTGCAGAATAACAAGGGGGCCAAGGGCTTCTGGCAGATGTGTAGACATGTTATCTGCTCTTCCAGGATTAATATTTTACATTATACCTTTTTATTTTATTCAACCTGCCTTGAGTTTCATGACCATTCAGTTCACAAGGAAGGCTGTGTAAGTTATAGAATATATGCAGACTCCCCACACTATGGAGAATGTGTCTGTTTCCAAGGGCAAGCATGCATGCATATGCACCTGTGTATGCACGTGTGTGTGTGTGGGTGTGTCTGTGTGTGTGTGTGTTTGGGAGAGGAGCATACAATCTTTAGTGGCCAGTTTTTCTGACTATTTATGTTACATCTGTGCACTAGTTATTTGGGTTCTTTGCTCTCTTCCCAGGTAAAAATGCAGAGGACATTTTTGGAGAGCTTTTTACTCAGGCAAAAACCTTTGCCTCTCGGGTAAGCTCACTTGCTGAGAGGGTTGACCGACTACAAGTTAAAGTCACTCAGCTGGATCCTAAGGAAGAAGAAGGTAAGGAAGCTGAGCTCAGCATTTGCAGGCTCTGCTGAGCAGTTTCTTAGAAATTTTTTCCCTGATTTATAAAAAAAGAGATGAGAAATCACAGAGACCTATAGGGTTCTGCTTTGAAATGACACAAGCCTGGGTGGTATAAAGAATCCTTTTTATCTCTACCACACCCCTACACACTCCCTTTTTCCCATTCCCCCAGTTCCCTTGTTCTAAGATTTCCTTTCCTTTAGTCATATTTTGCTACCATAAAAGTACTGGGAAGATTCATTCTAAGGAGAGGCCTGCTAGATCTGGCCACATAGTAAACCTTTGTGTTGCCTCATTTTGTTCAGTCGTGAAATGGCTGGGCTGCTGACAGCCTTGTGGGGCTTCCCCAGAGGGGGAGGGAAAAAAAAACCTGGCTGCAGACAGCCACAGCCAAGAAATGCAGCAGCTGAGGCCTCTCTGACTGGTGTGACTCAGTGTTTGCTCAAATAGCCTGTCGTCCATTTTCTAATGCCTTCCATCTTCTCTCAGTGTCACTACAAGGAATCAACACCCGAAAGGCCTTCAGAAGCTCTACCATTCAAGACCAGAAGCTTTTTGACAGAAACTCTCTCCCAGTGCCTATTTTAGAAACCTACAATATCTGTGATACTCCTCCTCCTCTTAATAATCTTACCCCTTACAGGTAATGTATGGCTAGCTTCTCCTTTTTTTGACCTGTGTTTAACAATACTAGATTGTCTAAAATATCTAAAGATGTTGTTTCCATTAGAGAATTATATGAAATAGCTTACTACTTGCCCCAGAATTGCTTGTGGCAGCAGAAGCTAGTTTACTGTAAGCAGTTGCCACTGTTGTTTAGTTTCTGAAATTCATAGTGAATATAGTATATATTGAAAGTTTACTGTAACTTTGCACACTGCAGAGTTTAATTTGGGATGAGCCAGGTCCATCTGGATCCCATCCAAGCAATTTAGTTGTGATGGAACCAAAAGGACTTTGTTACAAGGCGATTCTACAGAGTGGATCCCAGGGGCAACTTTCTAGCAAGGCTCCCAGTTAACTTGGAAACCACTGGATTACCAGATGTTTGGGCGTGTTAGTGGGGCCAGCCTCGTGGACTGGCTGCTCTGGGCCCAGAGGGATCCTTCCAGAGTTTAAGGAGTAATTGGCGTTCTTCCAAGTGTCGTTCACTTTTTTTCTTTTGAGCCATCCTTTGCACACATTTCCATCTGCAAGGACCTACTCTACTGTGGCTGGATTCAAAAAAGAAAGTAGAAAGGGCAGAAATTGAATATTAATCTTGCTTGTATCCATAAATATCTTTGGAACAGGTAAAAAATAATTACAGGTAGCTGGAGGTAAATGTCTTCTATCAGACACAGGTACACTGCAAAAGAGTGTGTATGTACACACCCCTGTGAAAGTCAAGAAAACCAGCCTGATTCAGGAGCCTCAAATAGGCACTTGGTAGTTTCTCACACAGATAACAGAGAAAGTACATGACATCTATTTGTTCTTATTATTGTATGAAATTATGCTTGCCCCTTGGTTTTCAAAGGAGCTAGCAAGTATAGCAAGACAGAACTTTTACTCTGTACAATATCCCCTTGGCCCTCAAAAGGGTCTCACTGTATGGCCCAGGCTGGCCTTGAACTCTTAGCTTCAAGTGTTCCTTCTGCCTCCACCTCCTCAGTAGCTGGGACTACAGACATGTGCCACCATGTCTGCCTGCCTCTTGTAATCTCCGTCATGGGTCTAGTTGAGATTGTGGGGCAGGAGGGGATCACACACCTGATAATGTTGTAGGGGATATGATATAGGGTATGACAGCATAAACACTGTCATAAACAAATGATACTAAGCATTTTGTTTTTCAGAAATGGTATTTTCCCTTTAAACATGTAATCTCAGAATTAGCAACTCCTCTAAGTTATCTGGACTTAGCCTAACAGACGCAAACAGTGATATATCTAACTCAGAACAAGATTTAATATAACAATAGTGTTTGATTTGAAAATGCATTCTTGGTGTTGTGATAGGATTGGAGGGCAGGTAATAGGATTATTTCTAATTCTTTATAGTGAAATAACACTAAAATAAAATTTCACTCCAAAGCCCATGCTTTCTAGATAGCGCAGAGCTTTGCTATGCCTAAGGGGCAATTCCCAGTCATTAAGCTTGGCAAATAGCCCTTGTATTAACACTCAGCTTACTCTGTACTACTGTCATAGTCACTAAGAGGTGATTACACCTTGTGGTTCTGAAAGAGCTGGTCATTCTATTAGTGTGGCCCCCTTGTGGTTGGGGGGACAGTAGATGCTGAGCTATTCTACTACGGAACAAGAATGTACAGCAAAGTGGTTGTGTGTAAGGAGTAACAGTTATACATGTACACAGATGTGTGTCTGTTTGAATGTGCACATGCGTGCACAGGTTTTAGATGGGTAAAAGGCGCTAACATGTCCTTAAGGGTCCTGGGGAGTTGGAAGAGGAAGGGGAACCAGTGGCAGAAATCCCCTCTGATGTGCCAGGTATACAAGATAACTTCAGGAAACTGTCTGTGGACATGCAGATCATTAGAAATAATCAGGATTCCTGCTACTACTCCTTGACCATACACATTCCTCTATCAGGAGTGGAAAATAAGGTGAAGGTTCTTAAGAGGTAGAATGGTGCCATTCAGGGACATTGAAACGCTGGTATGGGAGAGGAAATATGCAATTGGTTTGAGTGACTTCTTGATTCTTTGGTGTAAAAACTGCTAACTGGTAGGTGTTTGGAATATCAGATTTGGTTGGGAGCTCATCTGTCTACTGACAGCTATTCATCTTCATTTCTATCCCAGGGATGATGGAAAAGAAGCACTCAAATTCTACACCGACCCTTCATACTTCTTTGATCTTTGGAAGGAGAAGATGCTGCAGGACACCAAGGATATCATGAAAGAGAAGAGAAAGCATAGGGTGAGGGGAAAGGGGCCTCTGTTCTACACATCAGTAGGCACGATTGTGGAGGGGGGATGAAAAGGAAACCAGTCTTATCTGAAGTAATTCTGAGTGGCTGCTTGCTTGGATGCCAGGTAAAACTCTTAAAAAATGTCCATACCAAGCACCACCAAGATGAAAGTATAAATCACACCAAAAATGTGTTTGTTCCCCCTTGCACTGTTAACAATTGGGTATATTCAGGCTGAGTTTTAGAAATTGACTTTTCTATTCACCGTTTATTTCCCTTGCAATTTGCACCTGACTCTGCTGGACACTCGAGCTAGGCTAGTCCCTTACCAGTTTTGCAGTTCATTTCTTAGAGGCCTGCACAAGGGTCTGTAGTTTGATTTGTAACAGGAGCAGTTTAACACCTTCGCTCCTGGTTGGGTGGGGCCAGGATGAGGGATAAGCCTGGTGTGTGGCGATGTGCCCCCCCCTTCGGGCTCCTGATGCTGTGTCTTGTGTGTGTGACCTAACAGTTTCGACCTCACAATCCCATTAGCATGGCTGCCAGCAGACCCAAGAGAGCGCCAGAGGCTAGTGCAGCTGCACAGGCTGGAAAATTGTTCATGGTCTTTTGTTTTGTTGTTGTTTTTTTTGTTTTTTTGTTTTTTTTTAAACTATTTCCTTATATCTGTCTCAGATATCTATAGCTGTCATTCTTTTTCATGTCTCTTGACTGACCTTTCTAGCATAGCAAATAACAAATAACTATTTACTAACTTTCTGACTAGTAAAGTTGTTCAGAGATTTGAAAGGCTTGCCCAGAGAGGGAATGGTTTTCCTATTGCTAGAGATGTTTGAGTGTGGACTAAGCAAATGTTTTGCCCAGGAGGTGATTTGAATTAGATGGCTTGTAGGTCACTCCAAACCCAGCAATTCTATAAATTCTGCTGTTATTGAACATTGTCTAGGCAAGTCACCTCTTAAATGTGTATCCATGAAGATAGGTGGAATGTTAACAAAGAACTTCAGAGAATATTTTCCAAAGGCTTTTCTGTTTCTTTTTATTACAGAAAGAAAAGAAAGATAATCCAAATCGAGGAAATGTAAACCCACGTAAAATCAAGACACGTAAAGAAGAATGGGAGAAAATGAAGATGGGACAAGAATTTGTGGAGTCCAAAGAAAAGCTGGGGCTTTCTGGGTAGGTGATGATTTTGTACCATCTGTAACAGTCTTAGAAGGGGCTGGGGACTTGGGGCCAACAGTGTTAACAGCCCTGGCATCACGCCTTCTGTACCCCCTGAAGTCTGGCTGTGTGGTTTAGATCAATACCACTATTAATCAGCCATTTTTTAGTGCATCCATCTGGTAATTAAAATTTGCTAAATAAATCAAGAGACTCAGCAATTTAAATGAGGTATCTAGTACAGAGGCCCGTGGCTTCTAGTGCCCTTACTCTGCCAGGCACAAGGTCTCAGAGGGAAGATTAGAAAAGTGACCCTAGACGTCCTTTGCCTCCAAAGCATGTATTTGAAGGTTGCACCTAAGAGCTGGGCATTTTGGGGGAGTGGGGAAAACTAGGCAGGAAAATTGTGCACTTTACTAGAGCAGTTTTTCAGTCAGCCTTTGTCAGTCTTGGAAGAGAAGCTGGCCAAGGGTCTGAATGCAGACCTCAGAGTCAGTGTGGGAAAGGTTGCTTGGCCACTGTGGAGGCTATATATCTCTGTGGGGAAATAGGAGATGTCAGTCTGACCCCATTTCCCAATACCAAATCACATTGGAGGTTTAAAGGGGGAAAATGATTTTAAAGCTTAGTTTGATACTTATCCTAGTGTCTGACCTGTGTGACATTCAAAGCCAAGTCATTATGACTGCTTGGCATGAGTATCACCTGGTTTTTCCTCTAAATACATGGTATCTGGGCTATCGGAGAGCCCATGCCTGGTATCTAGGAATAACAAAAGGAAACAGTCGAGTTGTTCTTGCTTTTTGGAATAACTCTACCATGAAAATCTTGGCTTTTAAAAATCTTGACACCTCTGACACTTGTTCTTCCTGAATTAAGAGATTTGTTTTAAAGAGTGATGAAGATAGTGAGAAGGAAAATGAACTCTTCTTTCCACAGGGAAGTCAGCCCTGAGGGTACCTTTATTCCTTCGCATCCCAGTAAAGGGGGCCATTTTGTTCCATGGTCCTATCCTTTGCAGACAGGCACTTGTAGGTTCAGTGACTCTAAGGCCAGGAGCTCACATGTTCAGAATGCCAGCTGTAGCTGGGCATGGTGGCACACACCTGCAATCCCAATACTCAGGAGGCTGAGACAGGAAGATCACTGCAAGTTTGAGGACAGCCTTGGTTAAATAGTGAGTTCAAGACCAGCCTGACTACATAGTGAGACCCTGTCCCCTCAGCCCCCCAAAATGCCAGCTGTTTGTTGTGTGCCCTTTTTTTATGGGATAGGGATGGTAAAGATGAGATGTTTGCTTCTCATCTTCTTGTTGTCCAGGAGGTTTGGTGTTGGACTACACGGCTAGTCTATCTGGACATGCTAGTTGGTGAACCTATCAAGAGAAGTGTGAAGCCTACAGGGCTCCAGGCTTTGGGATTTTCCACATCAGAGCATCGTTTGATTCAGTTAGTTCCCTCCAACTCTGTTCTCCCTGTGATTTGTTTTTGATGAGTTCTTTAGAACCCACCCATGGTAGAAAGAAGGGGGAGGTATAGCCAAGCTCCTATGGTGTATTTGTACTCATATGATGGCTTATTGCTCGATGCATTTGTGTTTGTTCAAAGTTTTGATGTTGTTCACCCACAGCAAATTCACCCAAGGCCCAGTGCTCTGAGGGACAGGTTTTTATGAGGCAAGTCCTAACACCCTACTTTAATCGGCAGCTTATTTTGCTTGATAAGAGAGACCTCGCAGAGAGACCACATTTACTACCACACAGTAACCTGCATTCATCCTTGGCTTGATTTTGCAATCAAATGCCTCCTTGGCCTTTCAGCACTCCAGAGGCTTGCCAACCTCAAAATCAGGCTGCGTGCCAGTCACGTGTGCAGCTCACTAGCCCGTGGGGCTTGGCTTCACCTTTTGCACAAGACAGACTTTGGGAGTCAGGTATAAAGCTGCATCTCACATCTGGGAGATAATGTAAAAGAACTGCTAGATTTCACAAGGCCAGCACTGGAAAAGAAACAGCAGGGTTTTTGATAATCTCAGTTGAATCCCATTACTACAAACAATCTAGTAGAAATGTCTCAGATATGTAGAATATTTAGCTCTTCAATAAAATTTCGGTGTAACAGAAAATAAATGAGGAATCTCTTTATTTTCTTGCTCCTCATAGCTTTTGTAGCAAAAATATTTTTGTAGTATATTTTACGAAGAAAAGGGGCTCTTTCAGTGATGCCTTTTGGCCTTGGGTTTGTTGTCAGGTATTCGCCCGCGTTGGTGTACCAGAACGGCAGCATCGGCTCTGTTGAAAATGTGGATGCCAGCAGCTACCCACCACCACCACAGGCAGACACCGCCTCATCACCTTCTCCTTCCTTTTCTGAGGACAACTTGCCTCCCCCACCAGCAGAATTCAGGTAAATGGCAGAACTTCTTCTGTCTTTGTTGGGTGGTTAAACACTCAAGAACAAAATAAGAGTTTAATTCTAGGCCAGGACCACTAAAATAACCTCAGGCGTGTATGCCACTCTAGATAATGGAAATAGGTAACACTTACCAAGGTTGTAAGGTGCCAGTTACTGTTCTGAATACTGTCTGTTACTTTTTTTCCCCCAGGGGGTAACAATGGTACATACATTGTACATTGTCATCCCCAAATCATTCTACTCTCTGTTAATTAATTCCCTCAGGAATTAAGATAACTCTTGAGAAAAGTACTGTCATTATCCCCATGTTATAGACAAGTAAACCGAGGCGCAGAGAGGTCAGTGAACTTATCTAAGGTCACACAACCAGCAAGAGGCAGAGCCAGTCTGATTCCTGGGACTGTGTTCTTACCTGCTATATTCTGCCTATCCCTGAACAAATGGAGAAGTTACCAACGTTTTTTCTTTTTTGGTTCAGTACTGAGAATTAAACCCAGGGCCTTTGCGTTGAGCCACACTCCAAACTCACTCACTCACTCACTCACTCACTCTTTCTTTCTTCCCTACTTTCTTTCTTTCCTTCTTTCTTTCATACCAAGGATCGAACTCACAACCTCGCACTTGCCAGGCAGGCACTTATACTGTTGAGCAAAATACCCTACCCTTTATTTTTATTTTGAGACAAGATCTCACTAAATCACTGAGTTGCCCAGACTGGGCTTGAATTTACAGTCCTCTTGCCTTGTCTCCTAGAGTGCTGGGATTATAACCCTGTGCCACCAGGCCCAGCTTCTTACTTTTTCGCTTGCCCTTAACTCAGTACAAAATGACATGGCCTTGAAACAGCAGGCACTTTGTCCAGGATCCAGAACCTTGCAGATTTTCGCTCCCCTCTCCCATTGCCTCTGGGTTCATTTCACTGCTGGGTGGACTTTCCAGAAAGAATGAGATGGGGTGAGGGGGGTGAAATGTAGAACCTGTCTGTTTTGATATTTGTCAGTGTCCCTGGCAGAGGTGTACAGAGATTGCCTATAATGGCTGAAAAGAAGTCTAAGACTTCTTCGGATTCTAGTGTTTTCTTGCAGTTACTCTTTGCCTTCTGATGTCTGACAAATGAGAGCTTTGAAAGGTGCACTTTTCTCCTTGGACACTGTTTAATTAGTGACTACATATGTTGAGGCCCTCCCAGACAGAGACCTAAAGCAGTGCTGTCCTCCCCCTCTACCCCCATTCCTCTTGGTCCTTGAAACCACTAATCCCAAATCTCCTTCTGCTTCCCAAATCACTTCCTGCTGGTTGCCCCGTCAGATGCAGCTAAGACTTGAAGGTCTGTGGAAAATCCCAAGATGGATGCTTTTCTAAGGAATAGCTGTTAGTGTGGGGCAGATACAAAAGTGGAAGAAAAAATCCCTCAGCCTCACATGCAGCTTGCGTCTTGCAGCTGCACCTACACAAATCTGGCCCCAGGAGTAGAGCCTCAAACCAGGGTCAAGAGTTGATGGCACATGCATTTCCTTTTCTCATCTCCTCAGATGGAGACTTGTTCTCTCAAGTGAAGGTGCATGTACCTAAATCTGTACCCCTTTCAGGTTTGGTCAGCTGGTCATGAGTTTTCTGCCCTCACCAGATCTGGTGAATGTTCATAGCTTGAGAAACAGATCCCAGTGAGTGGGTGGTATTTGAATTTTCATTCCACTTCTTTCTTATATACATTCTTAGACCTGTCTCCAGGCTTAAATTGGCAACTGCCCATGGGCTATTCCTCTGAAGGAGGGTTCAGTGCCTTTCCCTCAAGAGCTAGGGTCAGAGGAAGACCTAAGAGATGTCTCAGCTCTCCATTGCCTGATAGAGGAGTCCCAAGTTCACTTCCTCCAGGTAGTTTCCTTCAGTTTCTTACCTTCCTCTGCTGGTGGGCAACTTACTATCTTATGAAAATACTCATTTTCTTGGTTGGTCTGTTCTGACCATTCCCAAGTCTGTCCTTCTGTTTTTAATGAAGTGAAATGACAGAGTCAATCAAGAGAAGCTTAAGCTTAGAGATAAGCCTATCTCAGGGTGGGACTTTGCATCCTGAGAGTAATAGTGGGTCTCTTTCTTTGCCCTTGTAGCTATCCAGCAGACAACCAAAGAGGATCTGTTCTGGCTGCACCCAAAAGATCCAGTGTGGTCAGCCCAAGCCATCCACCACCAGCTCCTCCTCTGGGCTCTCCACCAGGTCCCAAACCTGGATTTGTTTCACCACCAGCCCCGCCACCTCCACCTCCTCTGGGGATCCCACCTCCACCACCGGCTGTGGGGTTTGGGTCTCCAGAAACCCCTCCACCACCTTCACCCCCATCTTTTCCACCTCACCCTGATTTTGCTGCCCCTCCACCTCCTCCACCACCACCAGCAGCTGACTACCCAACTCTCCCACCACCTCCCATGTCCCAACCAACTGGAGGAGTGCCTCCGCCGCCACCTCCTCCACCCCCTCCAGGGCCCCCACCTCTCCCCTTCAGTGGCGGGGATGGCCAGCCAGCTGCACCACCACCACCACTTTCTGATGCCACCAAGCCCAAGTCCTCCTTGCCTACCGTGAGCGATGCCCGGAGCGACCTGCTTTCCGCTATCCGTCAAGGTAAATTCCAGTGTGGGTCTGGGACCATCTTTCTGAAGCTGGGATGACTGACTAGAGGCTAGGAAGTGGGACTGCGTGCTTTTCCCAGGTTATAGCCTTCACTGAGTGGGGAGATTTGGAACCTTAGGCCTCAGAGCAGCCTGAGAGAAAGCTTCTCCCTGAAGATACAGTTTGAGATTTTTTTTTCCACATTGGTCAAAAGTAAAGGTGTCTTAACCTGAGATCTTGAAACTCTTGAACATGTATGCTTTATATTTATTTGCATGCATTTCCCCCGTTTTTTATCAGACACTGAAAAGGTACCCAGAAAAAAACAAGAATCACTGTCCTAGCAAGTACCCCTTCAGCTAGACTCTGTTGTTCTCCACTGTGCTGCCTATTGTATCTCCCCTCCTCCTGCCCTCTTTTCTCCCTTTTTCTCCCCATTTCCATTACCCTTTTTCCTTCAATTCTCTTTTCCTCCTTTCTTCTCTTCCCTTCATTTATGCCCCTTTCATCCCCCGCTATCACCATCTCACCTTCCTGAAGCATTTATTCTCTTTCTGACCAGGCCAAGTCTGGTGCCATGGGGTTAGAGTAGCTGTTTATGACCCTCAAAAGACTGGTAGTTTTGAGGAGATGGTCTAGAGGTGCTGAACCCCGCATTACAGTCAGCAGACTTGTGCAGACTGAGCACTTCCTGGGTGGAGCGGTGGTCCACTCCCCACGCAGAGCCTTGTGAGGAACTACCATCTTCAAAAGCCAGAAGAACA
>RJWT010028666.1:0-15154 GCA_004365215.1 Cuniculus paca | reverse complement strand
GAATGGTTGGTGTCCCTTGAATTTGCAGAGTGAGAGACCTGACTTCCTTCCTTACTGTAGCTAAATGGTTTAGGTGATAGTCCAAAGAAGTTCTGGCATTAGCTATGAGATGCAGTTTATTTAAAATGCAGTGCTCTTCTTTCTCTTTACTAAAATTCTTCATTTGTGGACATGACTTGGAGAAAGGAGGAGGCAAAGCTTTGCAGTTTCTAAGGAGTTGGAGAGCAGTGGAACATATGAGAGAAAGTATGAGTTTTGGGCAGTAATTCAGCATATACCTGCTGAGGGCCTGCTGTGTGTAAGGCACTGCTTTAGCTGTGCAGATCCACCAGTGAACGACAGGTAGAGGTCCCTGCTGTTATCAATCTTGTGTTCTAGTGACTATGAATATAGCGATAAGTAGATTTAGGCATTTTAAACCTGCATTTAACTAGTGGGATTGTAAGTATTAGGAGACAAGAGAAGATGGTGGAACAGACAGGGAGACTGTCTATAGATATGGGGCAAGTTAGGCTCCCAGTCTGGTTCCCCACTTCTTGGCAAAGTGTCTGGATGAAAGCCAACCCCTCACACCCAACAAGAGCAGGGACTCTGTTGATGCTGCATCGTTAGCACTGACAACCTCAGGGCCTGCGTGATAGCAGGTGCTCTTTCAGTGGTTGTCAGGTAAATGAATAAGTGAATGAGTGAATGAATGTGTTTGGTGTCAGGCACTTGACCCTTCTGAGTTACTGTGTGTTAGACTGTAAAATTACATTAAATCCTTTTATAAACATAGGAGAAAAGATGAAATCAACCCAGTGCTTGAGCAGTAGATGCTCAAGGTGATGTCCACCTATCCACCTGGGGGCAGTGTGCTGCCCATCCCAAGCAAATGACATCTGCCTGGCTCCAGAGAAGAAACATCAGTTGCTGGAACCAGAGTGGGAGAGTTGCATGTTTACCTTGCGAATAGCATATTTTAAAAAGAAACACTTAAATTTACTAATACTGTGTCTGTTTCCTGTTGCTGCTGTAATAAATACTATGAACTCAGTGGCCTAAAACAAGCATTTATGATGGTTCTGGAGATTGGATGTTTCACTGGGGAAAAAGAAGGCCCCTTTCTGTCCTGGAGACCCCAGGGGAGATCCCCTTCCTTCCTTTCCTGGTTTCCCACACACCTCTTTTTCTTGGTGTGGTTCTTCCCTCTGTCTGCATCATGCATTTTGCATTGCATTTCCCACTCCCCTGGCTTTCCTGCCTCCCTTCCTTCCATCTTAAGGATCCTTGTGATGACACTGGAGCCCATGCCGATAATCCAGGATCTTTTCCTCATCGCAGAGGCTCTTGTTTAGTCATACCTGCCAAGTTCCTTTGGAATGTAAGGTTCCATATTCACAGTTCTAGGGATTGAGATATGGATGCGTGGCGGGGGAGGCATTATCTGGTTTACCATGAAGTGTAAATCTTTTGATTCAACAATACCATATTTAGTTTGCCTTAACAAAAAATCATGGATACACAAAGATGGTAGGTCCTGTGTCATAACATTGTTTACAGTACCAGAATTATTAGAGGCAACATAAAAGTCCAGTAATCGGTAATTAATTAAATAAATGATGATACATCCATGTGATTTACAACCATAAAAATGAAGATTTAGAAGGACATATATTAACATGGAAAGATACCTCTGACTTAAGAAATAAAGGGCAAATCATAAAACAGAATGAAGGGTATGATCCCATCTTTAGAAAAATGCCCTTGTAAGTATGCACTGAAAAAGTCTGGAGGGACATACACAAGACATCAGTGGGGGTTATTTCCAAGTTGTGGGATTATTGACAATTTTTCTTTTTGCTTCTTACTGTTTCCTAATGTTTTGACAGTGAAAATGTATGAGTCTTATAAAAAGAACCCCTCCTTTTAAAAGAAGAAAGACAACTAAATTCAGTGGAAAAGAACATTTATGATCCAATACAGAACTGGCATCTTTGAGCTGCCCTCATTTAAGAGAATTGGGTTTTTCTTTGAATCAAGTCCTCAGCCTCCAGTTGGATGACAGACTTTGCTTCCTGCTTCCAAGTGCCGTATAGTCTTTAGGTACTGCTCTCAAACCTTCCCAGATACAACTCACTTAGCCATCCACTGTGGTGGGCTCCTCACCCTCCCTTCCCTCCTGCTGCCCACCTGTCCTCAGTGAGAAGGAAAGGCAGGCTTGAGGTGGAAGAGGAATGCTTTTCTAATCCTTATTGCAGTGTGATGGCTTTGTGCTTGTTTCATTTTGACCTGCACTTCTGCAGTCGTCCCTTTCATTATTTTTTGTCGTTCTCTCTACTCTCATACGTCTATATTTTTGCATGTTTTCTTTGCCATATTTCCTTTCTAGAGATAGGTGGCAGTCCCCATAGCATATGAGCAGCTGTGCTCCTTCTTCATGGTTGTAATTTCAAAACAGATCACTTCCTCCTCCTGAGCTGAGGCCACTCCTGCTCTTGTGACCTCAGTGGGATGGAAGGAGCCAGGCAGGTGCTCCCGGCCTCTCTGTGCTTCTCTCTCATCTGGAACTATCTCAGGCTCCTGATGCACATGCAGATTGTTGTCAGATTTCTATCAGAGATCACGTGGCCTTTTTCTTGTATGTTAGGGAAAAGAAAACACATTTGTAATTAAAGAATAATTTGGTGATTTTTTGCTCACAGTGTTAATAACAGGAACTACCCACAGCTGTTCTGTACCCATCTTTTACTAGAGCCTCACTGAGACACCGTGGGCAAGCCCTAGCATTTTTTTTTCTTTGCGGAACCAGGTATTAAGGCTCTAAAATGGTGAACAGTTGCATTGAAGCCACTTAGCTGAAGAGTATCTGAGGTAGATTGAATACCTAGTCTTCTTGCTCCCAGTCCAGTGCTGGCAGATGTCTCTGTGTTTGTTATTGTAATTAGTGAGATTATATGACATGGGTATGTGGAACACATTTCCAGGGCCTCCTGCATATCAGGGTCTCCTATGTATCAGAGCTTATTGTTTTAATTCTCCTGACAAATCTTATCTGCATTGGTTATTACCCTTTCTGTTTAGCAATGAGTGAACTGCCCAGAGAGGTAAAGAAAATTGCCCTTAGTCACAGAGTTGGCATGGTCATAACCCCTGGATCTCTGATTTTAAACCCTCAACTTCCCCCTCACTCCATGTGTTCCTTGTGCTTATGGGTAGAATATTGATAATTGTGGTCACTTGAACAAAGCACACCCTTGAACACTGGTGGTGGTACTTAGAAGAGCTATTTTAGAGGTTTGCAAGTGTCTCTGAAGATGGGAGATGTTCTTTTTCCTCGTTAGAACATAACTGCTTTCCCATTAGGCATCATCAATCATCAGTTCGGCAGCAGTTGCAAAGGCCAAATTATACACTCAATTGATTTGGCTCTCCTGCTTTTTTGGGCATTGATTGACAGCTGTGGGCATGTCACATATCAATAGACCCAGAGAAATTTATCTGTTTTGGCCCAAGGGTTATATATTAAAACAAGTGAGACAGTCTTTTTAATTTATTAAAGTGATTTCTTAGACTTCAGGGTTTGGAAGCAATCTGCATGGTCATCTGCAGACTCCTTTAGGTTGTAGCATAGGCCTTCCTGGTGTCTGTTTACCTTGTTTCTAGTCTCTACTAGAGCCAGGGATTCTTTCTACAGCATGGAGCAGTGATGGTGGCCTCTACTTGGTCATATCCAGCGATGTGGTTGTAGATCCTTCCCTAGTGACTATGCTGTAGTTTCTGCTCCTAGGTCTGAGGCCTTACTTCGTATAGCTTTTCCAGTTTTACACTGGTGACTCCTCTGCTTGAGGAGTGGCCCATCTCTTCTATGCCTGACTGTCTTTGAGCTAAATAGCCCCACCCCCAAACTAGATCCCATCTGGATCTAACCCCTCAGTTGGCCAGTGGAAAGTTTTGCTCTTTTATATGATAGCTCCTAGAAGCACACATCCACTGAGTGAGCCCTTCAACTCTGGTGTGTTTCTGGAGTATGTGCTGAGTAGTGTCAGAGCTGAAATGAAAACCTCCTGAATATACAAGCTCACAGTCCCATAAGGGAGACAGGTCCAGTGCTGTGCCAGGATACCAACAAGGCAACATGGGTCATTTATACTTGAGGGATGCAGTGAGAAAAAGGTTCACTTGACATACACTTGAGTCAGTGTCTTCCCTTTGCAATCTGCTGCCAGATGTGAGGGGCATGATGCCATGGTACCTTCTCCCACAGGGACTGAAGTCATCCAGTTCAAACAAAAGTTGACTACAAACTGAGCTGAGCTGTGAAGAAAAGCGATGTGGGTCTGTGAAGCCAGGGACCCACCTACACAAGGGTGTCAGCTGAGACTTTCTAAGGAGCTGAGCTAAGAGAATGAGTGAGTGCTAGCTGGGCGAAGGGAAGAGAGACAGTGTTCAGAACGGTACAGTTCTGTGAGCCAGGGAGTCTATACACATGGTGTCTGTCACCAGAGCAATAGGAGCCACTGGGATTCTGTGGGTGGGGAGGGCCAGAGGAGAAACTGATGAATCTGACCCCAGATGCAGTGTGAGGAGCCTAGCATAGAGGCAGAGGGTCAAGGAGGAGTTGCTGTTCCAGACCAAGATAAAAGCAGTAATGGCTAGGACTAAAGTGGTGCTATGAGTGGGAGAAGTGGGTGGGTTTTAGAGATGCTTGGGGACAGCAAAGGGTGACATTTGGTGATGGAGGATACAGAGAGGCGACAAATCATGATTGGCTTGTAGGTTTCTGATTTGTATGGACAGTGGACTCATTTTTGAGTTACACACAGGGGGAAAAGGTGGTGGTCTTGTTTTGTTGGCAGCAGCAAGGTTGGGTCAAGATTATCAACAGTTCAACCTTAAATTTGGGAGTTTAGGGTGCCTCTGAAAAGGAGGCTTATAAAAGAGTCAGTTGTATAAACAGATATAGAGCTCAATGGGTAAGTTTGAGTGGATCTTGGGAAGGTAATTAGGTGATTTCCAGGCAGACAGTGGGAGTCAGCAGAGAACAAATGGAGTTTGGAGTGAGCCCATGTGAACTTGGGGATTGTGTGTGTCTTTCAGGGTGGATAGTCTGGGTGTGTTAGAGAAGAAGCAAATGAAGAGACACAGGACCTGGTCAGGTTATGGAGAATCTCTTGAGCCTGTTAAGAAATTTGGTTTTTGTTCTGAAGGGTATTTTTCAGCTCTTAAAGGATTTTTAATAAGTAAATATTATAATCAAACTTGCACTTTAGAAAAATCACTTTGCCAGTAATGAAGGATTGATCTGATGAGTTATTCATTCATTCAACCATGCCATATGTGGTATGCTAAGCCATGTGTTAAGTGCCATGAAACAAAGGTCAACAACATAAGAGAATGCCTTGAATGAGCTAGCTGTCTGGGTGAGAAGGACAGCCCCATAAACATGACAGCAGAATATAATATGGTGATTGTAATGATGCACACGTGCACAGATTCTGGCAGCACAACAGAAAGGAAGCTCACCTAGACTGTGTTTAAGGGAAGTTTCCAAGATGAAATCATGCAAACTTTTCAATGAATTGTAGGAGTAAAAGTGTGATCATAGAAATTGCATCCCCAACAGTAGGGACAGAAAGATCATTATCATGGTAGGAAGTAGAAGAGTATGTTACAAATCTCCAGTCCTATGTTACTGAAAGGCAAAGAGCAAAACAAAAGTGGTGAGAAGTTGGTGAAATGAGGAGGGCTCCGAGCTTGGACACTGTCCTAAAGTCTAAGAAAAAATGCTCTGACATGTATAGCTTTGTACTTTGCAACTGTGAGGACAATGGATTTGCAGGGAGGAGACTGAGACAAAACAGGGAACAAAATGAAAAATGTAAAACTAGAAAAAAAACAAAACCATAACCTCGTTAGGAATAAAAGCGAACTTCCTGAAATGGAAAAAAAAAAAAGGTGTCTAAGAAAAATCCAAAGCCAGTATCATACATTATGGTGCAAGACTGAAAACTTTTTTCTTTAAGATCATGAATAAGACAAGGATGCCCATACTAGCTATTTCTATTCAGGGTTACACAAAACATCCTATCAAAGTAATTGGGCCAGAAAATGAAATGTAAAGCATGCAGATTGAAAAGGAAGAAGCAAAACTACTTCTAATTACAGATGACATGACCTTGTGTATAGAAAAACCTAAGAAATTCACTAAAATATTATTAGAACTAATAGACAAGTTCTACAAGGTTGCTGGATACAAGATCTAAATACAAAATCCAGTTGTCTCTTTGTTCATTTATAATGAAGAGCCAGGAAATGAAGTTAAGTTAAGAAAATAATTCTTTTTACAACAGTGTCAAAAGTAATACAATAATTAGGAATAAACTTAACTGAAAGAAGTACGAGACTTGTATACTGAGCACTATAAGATATCACTGAAATAAGTTGAAGAAGACCTTGGTAAATGGAAAGATATACCATGATCATAGGCTGGATGATTTAAAATTGTTAGGGTGATAATACTACTCAAATGAATGTATAGATTCAGGGCAGTCTTTGTCACAATCTCAGCTGACTTTCTTATACAAATTTACAAGCTGATGCTAAAATTCTTTTTTTTTTTAATGAGTTCCTGGGAAAATGGTTTTATCTAGCTATACTTGACCTAATAAATAGTTGACATATATGAAACATAATGCTATCCAAGGCTCCACTTTAATTTTTTATATGAATTAACTAATTAATCTTTATAAGACGCCTATAAATTGGATTGATAGGTAAGGAAATGAAAATTAAGGAATCTACAGTCACACAGCTGGCAAAGCAGGGCCACCAGGATTCCAATCTGTCATCCTCACCATCATCCATGGTCTTAACCTCATGGAGCACAGCCACCTCCCTAGTGAGACAGAGGCTGCCATGTGGTCACACTGAGTGTAAGATCTCTGACACTCAGATGGTAGGACTCAAGAGGCAGGCATATACAAAATTAGGGCAAGAACTGGGCAGGTGGTGGAGGCTTGAGCACTGCTGACCTGAAGGCAGGTGTCCTCATCATGGTGGGGAGAAGGCCTAAAGGACAGTTAACTGATGAGGAACATTTCTTGATCATAGGGACTAGGAGAGTGTTATGGTTTGACCTGTTTCTCTTGTACTTACCCAAGTCAGATGTTGAACTCCTAACCCTTACTACCTCAGAATGCAATCTTACTTGGATGTAGCCTTTATCGAGGTAATCTAGTAAAAGTGAGGTCATTAGGTATCTTAAACAAAAGGTGAAATTTAACTGGAGGCACACATACAGGGATAATGCCAGGTAAACATGAAGGACAGCCACCTATAAGCCAAAGAGAGAAGCCTCCAAAAGAACCAGCCCTGCTGACATCTTGATCTCAGACTTCTCGGCTCCAGCACTGCATGACAATAAATCTATTGCTGTTTTAGCTGCTTTGTGTGTGGTCATTTATTTATGGCAGCCCTAGCAAACCAATACTGAGAGGAAGGAATGATATTCTATAGGAGGAATTATCAACAGTATGAGATATACCAGGGAATGAAACCCAGACTGATCTGGGAGTTCTGAGTCAGCTCCAGATTCTGAGATCACTGCCTCCACAAGGGCTCCAGTGGTGCTCTCATGGCTTGAGGCTGTGGCCCCTCTACCTGAGTCATACTCCTGTCCCCCTTGAGCAGACCTGGGGTATCAGGTACCCATCCATCCCTTGTTCTGTCTCCTTCCTTTGCTGTCAATTTTGCCATCCTCATAACTGTTTCTATGTAATTAATTTTTTAACCTAAATGTGGGACCTAGATGAGTCCTTGGTAAATATTTTGTTGGTTTTAGTTCTCTGTATCTGCTAGAAGTTGCTTATAGTTTCAGTTCTGCTGTGTTTCTGGAGAGATTTCCCTACAGACTTGTAGCATTCACAGAATTCAAGTGAACTCACTTATTTTGTCCTTATTTAAGTCACTGCAAGGGATGGTGGGAAAGGGACAGCACCAAAGGGCAGAGCCCACGATGGCCCTGGAGTGTGTGTTGGTGTCTCCTCATGGCTGTAGGTTCTGTGTTCCTAGAAGTCCTGCTTGTCTCACTGCTCAGACTCCTCCTTGGACCCCTTTTCTCCCCCTGGCCCTTGAATGTAGATGTTTCCTGGGGCTTGATTGTCATCGACCTGATCTTTACATCCTTTTCTGTCTCTATGGTCTCTTCTCTTCTGGCTCTGGTTCCTGCTGCTGCTATCAGTGCCTCTTTCCTTTTACCCACTTAATACCTAACCCAGTGAGCTCTTGGGCTTCACAGTCATCATGTGGAAAATGGAGATAGTAATACATATGCATGCAGCCTTTGTGATAATTAAGTGAGATGGTATGAGCAGAGAACTTGGCAACAGTGCCTGGTGCATGCTGAGCCTTCAGTGTGTATTCATCACAGCCACGGCATCCACTGTCACTGTCCTGTGGAACTCACTTCTCATCTGAAACAGCCTGCCTGCTTGCTCACAGTCTCCTTATTGGATTGGAAGCCTACTAGCCTCTGACTCTCTCCTGTTAGCTCTCCTGCTTGCTAAGATCCATCTGGCACGTTCTGTACTTTCAGTCGGTCTATGTATACATACACACATACAAACATGTGTGCATGAATGTGCATGCAGGTGGTGTTAATGGAGTCACTGCCATTCCTCAGGGCTCATATTTGTACTTCATATAGTGGGTCAAGTTGAGCAAAAACTTGGAGGAGATGAGCAGAAAATTAATAAATATTTGCCAAATGCCATGGAAGATGTCTTACATACATTTTAATCAGCACAGCACCTGTATGGTATCCTGATCTCAGTTTCACAGACGAACTGAAGCCCAGTCTCTAACTTCTGGGTTACTCTCATTGTATCTGTGAGCCCAAGGAGCCTGCCATTGCTTTCGAACTTCAGGTTGATTTAGGATTGGCTTGCTGTCTAGGGCCACCCTGACTGTGCTAGTGGGGCCTATTAGTTATCATCCTCAGGGAGACTAGAGCAATGGAATGAGATCGGAGAGGTGGCATTGATGTGCCCTTCTAACTAGTTCTGTACCTGGAAAAAGCATTTCCATATAGATTATCTTAGTTAGCTTCACAAAACAGACTGGGTTGACCCAGAAAAATCACAGGTTGAAAATATGAAAGGCATACCTGTGCTCTTTTTTTCTGTTTTAGATATAGCATGCTTAACAAGAAGATGATCCTCAAATAGGTTAGTTTCTTCAGGAAAGGTAATCAATAGAACACGGCTGTAAATAGTGTCTGTAAATTTGCAATCCCAATAAAGTATGAACAGATTGCAACAATAAATAGAAAAACCATGCACAAAAATGAGAATAACTACATCCAAGTTGTTCATTATATCATTCATTTTGTGCTGAGAACTGTGAACGAACCAGTTCCAAGAATGTTTTCTGTGCCTTCTGTTGCAAGGTGAATGCAAGTAGTGTGGGAAAGGACTCCACATGAATCACCTGGAGTTTTCTCTGAATTGCAGCAAGGTAGCCAGAAGGCATACTCCTGAAGAGAAAGCCTTTTTGCAGCACCTTGTAGGGTTGGGCCAAGGGAGTTGTGAGGGTCTGATGAAACATATTGGGGTGGTAGGGGGCTGGGGTGTGCTTCTGAGGGACCTGTCTGTCCCAGATTTGCTATGGACTCTTTACAGCACTGGGGTGCATTAAAATGGCCCTGGGAAGTGAGAATGAGAATGTAAGCAGATAGGTAGCTCTTAAACTTCTTCTCAGATAGTGACTCCATGGAGGACAATAAGGATTTTTCTCTTCTCTGACACAGAAAGCATAGCATGAAAAAAAAGAGTTCAGCATAAGGAAGCTGAGTCTAGAATGTGGGTGTGAAGTCAAGTGAAGTGCAGTTTATTCCTATGAATGGTGAATGGAAGCAGATTCTGAAAGTATAGTATGTGACAAAGGAAGTTCTTGTGAGAAGGAGACAGAGAACAAATATTAAATGACCAGAATAGGCCTGACTCCTTCAAGCATGCTGAGGCTCTGCCTCACTCTGCACTCTCCCTTTGTCTGGGGCACACGCTTCATTCTGTTGGTGTTGCTGGTTTGTGCGACCACTGAGCACAAGCTCACGAGGGCAGGGCTGTGTTGTTAGTCCTGAGCAGAATAACTGCCTGGCTGCCTTGCCCCTCTGCTGATGGTCCCACGGGGTGTGTGTGTGTGTGTGTGTGTGTGTGTGTGTGTGGGCTGTAGTGCTTAACCTTACCACAGGCGTGCCTGCCCTGGGGCTGTGGTCTGGGTACTGCCTTCATGTGCCAAGATGATGCCATGCCACTTTGCTGTGGCCATTGCCTTGGTGTCAATATCCTTTTTTATAAGTGAATTCTGTGGTTTATTCTGAGAATCAAGTCAAATGATGCACATGAAAGTGCCTTTAAAACCATGAAGTATTGGTGATTAAGCTGTGTCTGTCTGTCATTGTAACTATGGTCTTTTAGTGTGGAATGGTGTTCACACTTGAGATAAAAATAAGCCTAATAATGTTAGTAAGTTCTCAGTTAGTCTTTGATTTCTCATCTTCTTGCCCTGAAGTTATTAATTTATTAATAAATGTTACGACCACTGTATGACATAGGAATTGAAACTGGGCTTCTTATCTGATACAGACAACTTATCTGAATGGTGTTAGCCAGCACAACTCAGTGTCTCCTATGACTATTGATTATGCCTTGCTGTCTCCTGCCTAGAATTGAAGGCATCAGATGGGACATCTAGACATTTATGAGACATGGAGTTCTGCCTGAGTACTAAGAGCATATGTGCTGCTCTCACTGCTCTCACTAAAGCAATTCATTTAAATATATATTAAATAAGAGGTTAACATGGTCTTACTGACATAGGACAGGGATTCAGACATAAAAAGATGTTCTTGTCCATGCTCTACTGGGCTTTCTGCATAAGTTCATGCTAAAGAGTGTATAATAGGAAGGCAAAAACAGTGTAAGAGAAACAGGAACAGGCAGAAATGCAAAGAAGGTGTTTAACTGTTTATTATTACAGGGTAGAGTAAAACACAGAATTAAGAAATGACCAAAGAAGAGGCAATAAGAGGGAAACTAAAGAAAAAAATTGATAATTTAGACAAAAGTGGAAGGAAACTGATCTTTACTGAACACCTGTGTAATTGGTACTTTCACATGCTTGATTATATTTAGTTATCAAATCATGCTACAAAATAAATGCACTTATCCCCATTTTTTTCTATAAGAAAACTGAGGCTTGAGCATATTGAATAACATGCCCAGGGTTACTGAGTTTACAAATGACAGAGCAAGTGGTTTCAGGACCCAGGACAGTACATGGGACTCTAATGACTTAGCACTCATTACAAAGTAAACATAGTAAACAGGAGAGAGGCAACCAAGTGCCATATAATTAAGGTGGAAGTAGCATTAACTTGATGACAAAATATCATAGTTTTTTAAGTTTTCAAAAGACTCAGTTTTCCAAAGGCATGTTTTTTTTAAATTTTATTTTTAAAGAGAATAGAACAAAACAAAACAAAACAGAACAAAAACAAACAAACAAACAAACAAAAAAACCCGAAAGAAAACAGAATAGAGTCGAACACAATACAGCATTTCAAAACAGAACACAGGAAGCTACACAGGTCTTCAAAACATAACAACAGGAGATTAACTATGGTTACCCCAGTGTCTTAAAAACTGGAGATACTTATACTGGATTGAATACAAGTTGAGTTTAAAAGTGTGCGTGTATATGCAATAAATCCCTGCCTGAGCCCTGCATACATGCACACTTGAAACCCACTGACACACAGTCCTTCAGCTTGAAGTATAGGAACAAACTCCTCACCAGCCCTACTTGGATCTTCCTCAGGCATGAGTGGGCAGACGGCTATCTGTCATGGCCACCAGCACACATGCCTCTGTGGCCCACACAGCTGCCTCCATGAATATAGCATTGTGTGATGCACTTCAATAGCAAATGAAATAATTCAATAGCTGGTGAAAAAAGTACTAAATATATCCTCATAAACTCTTTAAATATATCATACTTCCAAACCTTTATCCTTGAAAAATCTGGCTTTTGAAAAATTCCACCATTGTATTGAATATTGAGCAATGTATTAATTGTATTGAGTTGACTGTATGCCAGTTGTTCTACCTAGAATTTTTATATCTATTGTCTCATGTAGGGAGGAAATACTGAGTTCAGGTGAAGGTTTAAGAAAAGAGGAGACTATAAGGGGAGGATTATACAAAGGGGGTTGGCATGGAATTCCACTGAAGATGACCCAGTGAGATTGTACTTTGATCTGTCCTTGACAGCAAAAGGGCTTATGCAATTACAGAAAAAGAACAAAAGGAGAAAATCAAAATCCCTCAACAAGTTAAAAAAAATAAGATAAACATTTCATGAGAGAGAAATACAGTAAAATATGAAGCAGTTAGTTGGGTTCTAAACCTAAAAACTTCCCTTGTAACCAGGATTTTAGCACAATGCAGGAACAACAACAACACTAAATAAAATATTAGCAAGTCAAAATTTCCAGGAGATAAAATGAATAATATGCAACAACCAAGTAAAGTTTATCTTAGAAATGCAGATGATTCTATATTAGTCTCTCAGTGTTACATATTATACTAGTATGTTAAGGGGAAAAACAAAGTAATTTAAATAGTTACAGAATAATTCTTGAAACTCAACATTTATGCACAATGAGAACTATTTGTGTATCAGTGCTGCAAGGGAATATTATTGGCTTAATAAAGAAAGTCTATCAAAAATCTCTCAAGATACATCATACTTAATGGTGAAACTATCTTTTAAGACATAACCAAGACAAGGAAGTTTGCTGTCATTGCTTCTACTTGAAATTTCCTCAATTCCAGCTAATGTAAAAAGAAAAGATAAAGACATATGATGTATATAAATTAGAATAGAATAAACCTACTGACATTATTTACAGATGGGAGGATTCTATATGGAACATTCAAGAAAACCTATGAACAAACTATTAGAGAGTTTGTTTCCTTGGTTCAAGATAAAAAAATTAATAACATTCCTATATATCAATAAAAACCAATTAGAAAGTACAATGTAAAATATTCCCATTTGCAAGCCATCCATATTGTAAAGTACCTTGAAAACAAAATCCTCATGATTTTGTAAGATCTTTATGAAGAGTACTGCAAAGCAATAAACATATGAACATAAAAGTAGACCTGATAAAATAGGCAAATGTATTCATGGATGGGAACGTACAACTTTGTGAAGATATTAACCTACTCCTAGATTGATCTATGCATTATATGTAACTCATGGCAAAAGTCCAACACAAATTTTAAAATCAACCTGCAAAGCAAATCTTAGAATTCATATGGAAAAAACCAAAACAACTAAGATAAACATCAGGGTGTGACTGAATTGAGCAGTGTTACCCTATCAGATATTAAGACTTATGAAGTGATAGTAATTAAAACAATCTGATAAAGGTACAGAGACAGATAGGCAGATGGAAGATAGTAGAATAAGATCCGTAAGTATAAGGAAATCGACATGCCCTATTTCATTAACTCTAAGAAGCACCTTTGTTTTATCTCTGAAATATAAATATAAATATAATTATCTTATCATCTATAGTGTCTTATAATTGGCATCAGTCAGGTTGCAGACCTAACATAGTTTTATGAAAACCTTCAGATAATAATGTTAGGACTGATGGCTTATGAAATAGCAGGGGTGTTAAAACTCAAGGAGAAAAGAACTTTTTCATAAATGGTGTTGGACATTTGGTTGTAAATGTAAAATTGGAATATCAGCTACAAAAGGACAACCAGATAGGATGAATTTATAATTCTGAGAGAACAACATACAGGAGACTATCTTAAAAGACTTGGGGGCCAGGGAAAGGTTTCTTAAACATGACAGGTAAGCACAACCCAAAAGGGAAAGACTGATCACTTTGATGGCATTCACTTTTTACAAAATCCTGCAGAGAAGCCATTCTTAGCAAAATGGGAAAGGTAAGTTACATGTGCATTATGTGCTGTGTATCTTTCTTGTATGTGGTAAATCTTAACTAACGAAGTCAGAGCGAGAGAGAATCCTTGTAATGAGATGTGGCCACAACCAAGGACTGGCATCGAGACTGAGTGATTCCACTGATACACAGATCAGGCAGAGGAGCAACGAAACAGGTGGCAGAGTCGAGTAGGTTTCTCCCTAGAACAGCAGTGGCAAACCTATGGAGCATGTGTCACAGCAGGCATGCAGAGTCCTCTCTGTCTGCATGCAAGCTAAGTGTGAGAGTTGTTTTTTCTAAACTAAAATCTCAGCATTCAGGTTTAATTCCTGGCACTTAGCGATAAATAAGTGGGTGTCAGACTTCAGTTTGGGCACGGGGTCTCTATAAGGTTCTCCATCACTGCCCTAGAAGAAAGCCTGAGTGAGTGGAGGCTGGGCCATGCTGCCAGGTTCCCTGCGATGGCCTTGTGGTGCTTCTGTCTGGCCTTGCTTGGCTTGACTGCTGCCTGTGTCCCACCTGCTGATAAAATATTTATAATAATGCTCTTTTAAGTAAAAGTCAGACAAGGGCCTGGTGGCACACTTGAAAGTTGCAGGTCTCTTTACTCCCTGTTTTATTCCATACTATATATTTTTTTCACTCATTCACATGCTCCTCTGACAGTGACTTTTCTATTGGGGCTGTGCTCTGTGGACCTGTAGTTTGGGCACTGTAGCCCCTGTCTTGAGAGGGATACATCTATGTGACGGGAAAGGGAGTGGGGAACAGAGGAAGAGCACTTACAAGCCTCACACTGCCTGGGTTTAGACATGCTCTTTACCCTCTAATTTATGCCTTGTAATAGCTGTCTGGGTTAACTATATAACTATCCTTCCTTAGCAATGAAGGAATGAAGATTTGGAGAGGGTAATTTATTTATGCAAATCGCTAGCCCTGTCTCTGTCTGGCTCTCACCCCCCTGTGATATGGAAAAAATAACCTATCTATATGGGGCATGTGGATAAAGTATCAGGAGCACAGGAGTGACATCAGGGGACAGGGCTACAGGGAAGAAGTGGCCTGTAAGCAGAGCTGTGACATGAGAGTGGAACTGGCCACCACCTTGCTAGAAACTGCTGTTAAGTCTAGTGCATTGTGCTCAAT
>RJWT010028665.1:0-14601 GCA_004365215.1 Cuniculus paca | reverse complement strand
GGGGAGGGGGGCAAATTATGCAAATGTAGATCACAGCGGTGGGGCTCGGATTACGGCCCCCGCCTGCCCCAGAGGTGAGGCACCCACCGGCGGCAGGCGCGGGCCGAGCCACCGCTTGCGCTTCGCTCCTCTTGGTGCACGTGGGCGGGCGCGCCGGCGGGCTGGGGATTGACGCCGCCGCCCCTCTGCCGACGCCGCGGCCAACCCCGCCGGCTGCCACCGCGCGCCGCCCCGAGGGGGAGCTCCTGGACGGACAAGTGCCCGGAGAAGGGCAGGACGCCCTCCAGGGGTGCCCCGGGCGAGGGGAATCGCGCGGTCTGTGGCAGTCAGCCTTCGTGGAGGAGGAGGCCACTGTGGGTAAGAGGCGGAAGAAAGCACCACTGAGGAGTCTTTCAAGCAGGTTAGAGGAAATGGGACTGGCTGCCCCCTCTGGAATTCTGAGCTTCCCAAGGACTTGCGCCTCCCTTTGGAGCTATGTGGAGTCACGCCCCTGCAGCGCCAGAGGTGGGGTGGGGGAGGGGCAGCCAGGAGCTGCGGGGGGCCGTTCAGGCTCGCAGAGGGCGCCTGGGGCCAGTGCCAGGAAACTTTTCTGATCCTTCACCTGTTAGCAGATAGTTCCTGTAACCTTTGTTTTTTACTTCTTTTTAAGAATGTCTCTTAAATATGGATAGAGAAGATATTGGAACAAAATCAAGGAGCACTCATTTCCAGCTAGCCATCCTGTGGGTAGATCAGCTCAGAAAGCTAAAGCGACTTGCCTAAAATCGCGCAGCTGATAACTGGTCCAGTTCAAACTTGCTTCCGGGTCTTCTGAATCCAAGTATGGTGCTAGTCGTTACATCATGCGCTCAGGAAAAAACAGTGCCAGAAACGAACAGTTCTTAGAGGATTGGAAGTGTGGCTCAACCCACTAGGGAAGAAACAGGTCATCTTCGTCAGTTTTATCTCTCTTTGACATTTCTGAGAAGAGGGAAGCCGAGGTAGAGCTTCCTGAAGGCAAGAGAGAAGAGGCTGTTGGACACAGACCCCTGCAGTGTAAAGAGAGAATTGGAGCTCGGGGCTCTCCAGACCAGGTTGACACACCAGGCTGGCATAGAGCCAGCATGCTAATGGTGCTGTCATAAGAGAAACCGACCTCTCGGTATCCTTCCTGGAGGGAAGAAGTTGAGAGAAGAAAGAGGTAGGCATGAATAAAAACTCTGAAGGTGATTACTGAGCAAGTTTCTATGCTGGGAGAGGAGAAATGGGGGAGGGATATGGGTGTTGAATACGAAGATGAACCATCGTCTCTAATTTTAAGCGTTTGAACTTTATGGATTTTTTGTTTTGTTTTGTTTTTGAAAAAAAATTCAAATAAATGACTTTTTAAAAATTATAGAGTTGTCAAAATGCCCAAGTAAATGGGAACTCCAAAATATATTTAGGTTATTCAGAGTAGCAAATTGTTGTCGTATTCTAATTGCTTTGTCTCGATTCCTGATAAAATAGAAGGAAACGGAGAAGCCCTTTAGTAGGTCTGCTTCTGAGGTAGGGAGTGAAGGGGTAGGAGAGGCACCCAGCAGGTCTTTGGGAGTCCCCTCTCAGAGTCAGCCTCAGCTCCTAGTCTTGTAGTTTTCATTCACAGTGTGATGACAGGATCACAATCAGGCATGAGGAACGTTACAAATAATTTAATATTTACATTTTGCTTTACTAAGGAACATTTTTGAATATCATTATAGGATCTATATACTGTAATCTAATTTTTATTCACTTCCATCCTGACACTGCTACCGGAGTGGGTGTCAAGGAGGGTCAGAATTTCCTTTCACTGTGAACACACACAACAGTGTGGATCCCTAACTCTAATGACATAGGGTATGTATACATCAGGGAAAACCAGCCCAATTGCCAACTCCAGGCAAACCTTCGTAAAGGCCCTCTGTGTGCTTTGAAAACTGGTGAATGCTTTCCCTACAGTCAGCATATCACTACTCATCTGGTAACCACAGGGACTATAAACCTACTGTAGGTTATTCCAATCAAAGTTGTGAAGCCTGAGAAAAGTATTGCTTTGCATCAGGCTAATGTACAACTGAAGTCATGTTTCACTGTCATAAAAAAAAAATCTGGACAGGAAAAGATAAAGCCTCATGATTTTACTTTGTAGAAGCAGCAACACGGCTGGTTCTAGCATAGGTGGTCAGGGTCCCTTTTAACAACTGCCATATTGCAAATATACCATGACAATGACAATATTTGTCTGAATGAAAAAAAAAGACAAAGGATCCAACTGACTCTGAGAGACTGAGGAAGATTTCTGAACAGAGATCTGAAGGGTGTGCAAGGATGGGTGGGGGATTCATGGAAAGAGAATTCCAGAGAGAAAGAACAAGTATAAAGAAAGGCCCTGAGATGGGGCCTTTCTTAAGATAAAGTCTGGTGCAGGTGAAAACCTCCAGTTCACCACAATGTCTATCGCATTGGGCCGAGGGTCACCAGTGTTCTTGGAAGCCCTTCTAGAGAGATATTAATCTCTATGGCTCTCCCTTTTCTCTGTCTAATGACAGTGGCATTATAATTTTTACATTTGAGATTTTTTTTCTTAACACTCAGCTTCTGCTAATGAATAAGAACATGCCAGGAAGGTTTCATCAAGGAAAAACTACACAGAAATGCTTATTGACATCAGCATTGTGTCTCAGTGACAGTCTTAATGAAATACATTCCACAGTTGTCTCTTTCTCAATAAGGAAATGACAGTGTGAGTTTTGTCCCATTTAAAATGAATGGAGTTTGTAAGCACAGCATTACTAGTAGAAACACATCATGTCAAATCTATAGATCACTCTACACCATAGTTGGTTTAAAAAAAAAATAAATCGATGTATCATTGATCATGATTGTTTAAGGCAATGTACATATCAACCTGGGGTCCAGATTAAGAAGGAATATTCTATCAATCTGGTCATAAAAACTCAAAGTAAAATCTCCATTACAAACCATATCTGTTTATACCCTGATATTTTTAATCTTTCAACTTATGCATTTAAATTATTATCTATAATTATATGAAAAATTAAATTTTCTATAGCTAGGGAACTCATGGATATTTTTAATATATGTATGTAACACCAGTTTGTTAGCAGCAGTTTTTCTTTTTTCAAATAATGTTAGATTTATTAAAGCTTTGTTTTTATATTGATAAAAAAGACCAGGCAAATCAATGCATCCATTTGTCAGTGCAGTCATTTGAAGCATTTAAAGAAAGCACAAACATTTTAATATATCAAATGAATACTGTACTCTTCTAACGAATGGTCACCATTTCTTATGAATAAGATTATGGGTTCTGGGGACCCTTCAAATCCTAAGATCCTTTCTTTAAACCCTAACTTTGCCACTCCCTTGCTGTGTGGTCTTCAACAAATTTCACAACTTGTCTGTGCCTCAGTTTCCTCATCTGTAAAATGATGACACTTCTTAGGCATATGCCATAAGATGCAGAGGCATCAAATCCAATCCTGCCTCCAAGAACACTAAACAGTGGCCAAAAAGGCCACAGACATTAGGAAGAGAGTTTTCGTCTTCACTGTTTTGAGTCAGAAAGAATGGGGTGGGGGTGGAGGATAGTGTGGAGGGAGAATGCAAGAATCTGGAGCTGGGGACAAAAATGGATAGAGGAAATAGCACCAGATTAGGAATTGGACCCAATGGTTGACCTCTTTAATAACAATGTTTTTAATAATAATAGTGGCTGGGGCTGGGGATTTAGCTCAGTGGTTCATGCGCTTGCTTGGTAAGCACAAGGTCATGAGTTTAATTCCTGGTACCAAATAATAATAATAATAATAATAATAATAATGGCTAATATTTATCAAGCATTCAAAAGTTCTAAGCGCTATGCCGATTATGGTGCCTTGGCTATTTTAATCTACCAACTAACCTATGAAACAGATATCATTGTTTCAGCTTTAAAAATAGGAAACTGAGTCACCAAAACCAACTTACTGAGTTAATTAAGTGGAAGTGCCAAGATGTGAACCTGAGCAGTATGACTCCATTGCTTGTGCTCCCAGTACGTATCCTACCTAGCCTGTGTAACTAGACAATCCACTTAGCTTCTCTGAGCCTGTTTCTTCATCTTGAAGATGGTGCTGAGCATGCCTGCCTTAACTGCTGTTGGCCAGAGCATTGTGAGGATCAAAGGAAGGGGAGGAAGAGCACATCTTGGGAAGCAGGACACATACCACAAATCTAATTGTCTCCCAGAGTGATTGTACTGTTTCAGGGGAGAGTACAGATTGGGGTAGGGAAGGAAGCCAAGTTTATGATTCCAGCACAGGGACAAGACATCAACAATTGAATTGAGCCTGTTCACTCACTGATCAATCCTAAGACCTTTTCAAAGAGTTCTCTTTTTCCTGTCCTCACGTTAGAGGGTGATCCAGATCTGTGTACTGAGAAGGGGGAGGTTTCCTCAGGGGCTTAGAACATTTGGAACTAGCCCTTGGCAGCTCTGCTTCTCCTGATGCTAATAACAGGCTGGACACTCTTTCTTGAATCCTAATAATTAACCAGAATGTGTGTTTCTGCTCAAAGGCTGCTGCACCTGAGAAACTATTGTGGTTCTAATGTGCTCACCACTGAGTCACAAAACAGTTTCAATCAACAGCCTTGTAAGTACACAATCAGAGTCTTCCCAGAGACCTGGCAACTTCCAACCTTGTAGAATTAGACTTTTCCTTTTAAAAATATGATTATTCAGGCAAAGCCCATGGAAACTTCAAAAAAGAAGAAAACCCGAACAATTTAGATACTTTCTTCTACCTAGTTTTCATGAAAACACAGATAATGAAAACATGCCCCAAATGACTATTTTATTTTAGTCCCCTTTCTGTACTCAGAAGTCCTAGGGATAAAAGATGTCTTAACGGGGGACCTAGTCCTTCCTCCCTTGTCCTCTGTTTCAAGCGTGTCATCACAAAGTACTCTCCAATAATGTCAAATTGAGTGAGCATTACCAAACAATTGGAAAATGACATCAGGGATCCCAGTATATACACACATCAGGAAAAAGATGGGTCACTGTAGTTGAACCTGAATGGACTTAACTCCCCTACTCATGCAAATCCCTAATGAAGCAGACTGGGACATCTCTTCCAACTTCCCTGAGGTCTGAAAACCACTGCTGTACCACACTCAGCCCAAGAGGTGCTGGGGCAGGGGCTATAGGGAAGCAGAAAAGTGAACCAGAGAGTGAGTGAGTGTAGAGGGGTGGGTTTGTCTTACCTCCAAACACCTGGACGAGCTCATAGTGTTCCTTACCCTGTTCAGCAAATACTTATTAAGCACCTTTTATATGTGATAACGTGCTAAGTGCTTGGAAAGCATCAGTGAGCAAACTCCCTCTCTTCATGGAAATTCTTGTACATTTATACTAGGAACCAAAAAAAGGGAGCACTCAGGTTGAAGTGCCTTCTCCTGTCTTCAGCCTGAATCACATTTAAACCACCCACACTCAGGGACGAATGTCTTCTAAGGCCATCAGAGAAAGAACACCAGGCTTGCTTTAGTAACTCGTTCCGGTCTTTAATACTCTCACAAGACATTCTTCAGAGATAGAATAACACCCCCTTTTCATTATGCATTTTATTTTGTTTTCTCCTCAGGAGACTTGAAAGAAGTTAGTCACAATGTTGTGAGTAAGAACTATTCACAGGCTAGAAGTACAGCTCTCAGTCTCTGTTAACATGGACAAAATCTCAGTTCTAAGAGCCTGCCCTCAAGATTTTTGCTTTTTAGTCTTCTCACTGTTCACATCACTTCTTTCATGAACTTTCTAATGCCCCACATTTCTCAGTGGTTATAAAAGTTCAATAAGACGTCTTAGGTGCCACTCTACCCTTTCCAACCCCTTTTCATTCACACCGTTTTCTTTGAGCCTTACCATATTACCTCATGTTTTTGGTAAGGTCACATTCACCTTTTCCATTGCCCCAAAAAACCCGAATGATCCCAGAGAAGTCAGGTGACTTACCTAAGGTCACCCACTAGAGAGGAGGCAGAGGAAGCATTCTCCAGCAAGTCTACCAGTGATGAACTTGGGATGGTCTATCTGTCTAATGGGAGCCTCAGCTACTGGTGGGGAAGGCCCAGGCATGTGAATGTTTGTGCAATACCTGAGACGCTTCACTGGCTGGTGGCCAGCTATCATTTAGGTCATGTGTTTTCTTCTCCAGGTGTGTGCTGACCCTGTTTTGTACCTCCGTTTCCCTCAATGATAAGAGCAGGTAGCATCAAGTAGAGTGACAATGCCATCAGCCAGCTAGATTCTGTTCTTTTAGGCCTTTTAAGGCAGTTTTGTATCACACTAGTGGCAAGTGCATCCCCTGTAGACCTCATTTGTCCCATTTCTGTGAGGTTGGCACTGACTCACTGACTGGCACCTCTGGGTTATCAGTCTGTGGTGCAATCAGAAGAGATTCTCATCTGTGTGGGGTGCGTTAAGTGTGGTTGGATCTTAACTGGGGTGACCAGCCTGACCAGGAAGAAGAGACAAACTCATTAGCTTCATCAACAGAAGGGCTTAATGGTTTTGTTTTTTCAATAATTAACCTATGCTACAGTGTGTTCAGAGATGATCACAATAATATTTTTAGGTGAAATTGTTCATGCTTGTGACTAAAATTTGGCCTCCTTGCAACTTTCTTGTCTGATGAGTGACCCACCATCCCACTCATTCCTGCCCAGAGAGTTGTGAGAGAGGCTGTGCTACTATGGAAGAGGCTGGTTTGTAGACCTATGGATTCATTGGTGTGTGTGCTCAGCCATCTTCTGACCTGACTCTCTCAGAATCCTTGTGCTGATAATCTAATGCTTTTTGAAGAAGTTAATTTTGATGATGAACTGGCTGCTCATTGTAGTGATAAAAAAATCACTACTTCTTACCATGACCTACTAGTCTTTCATGAACTGGTCTCATCCTGAGCCTTTAACCATACCTCTTTCCTCTCTTTTCATTGCTCAGCATGCTGCACTATCCCCTAAATACACCAGGCCACTTCCCACTTCAGAAACTATATTCTGCCTATTCTCTTCATCTAGAATGATCCTTGCACCTATCCTGTGTTTAGTTCCCTTCTCGGTTTCCCAACTCCTTCCCATCACCTTGTCCATTACTGAGCTTTATTTTCATATATAAGGTATATGCTTGGTGAGTATAATCTCCAAGAATGTAAAGACCAGATCTGTCTTGATCATCCCCTACAACAAGAACAGTACTGACATAGAGGAATGTGCAGACAACAGCTGTTGAATGAACATAATGAATGAGCAGTGATCAGTCAGGTTTGGAGTCCACCGTCTTAATAAGACCTATATTGTACTAGGCTATAAACCAGAATTTAAGGGGAATGAGAGATAAATTAGAGCTCCTATGTCTTGGAAACAGTATTCTAGGAAAGAGATAAGGCAAATTCACATTAGTACAACGTATGGAAGACATGATAGGTCTGACCAGACATTCAAAATGCTGTTACAACCCTGAGGAGAGCCAGAGTAGTCATAGGAATGGTGGAGAACAAATAAGGCAAAGCACATGAAGGTCCCCCATTTTTCATGTTTTTCATCACTCAATACATCTTTTTGTACTATTCCTAGTACAATGAGAAGATACAGTGAAATGCTCAACAAACATCAATCAATCCATCAACTGATTGATTGATAATAAAAGACAAAAGAAACTTATTTCAAATGAATGCTATAGCAGCCATTTGGTAGAAAATGAATGGATCGCAAGAACTTTAAGACTGACAAAGTGGTAATGTAGTTGCAAATCTATAAACATAAGTTCTGTATGTATTTATAATTTTACTTTTCTAGGAAAAGATTATTGGACCCAGTTAAGGTAGGAGAAAGCAAACGTTTATACAGAGTACTCGAAAATGAAGGAGACTGTATTTAACAGCAGCTAAACTTTCTTTTCCCCAGCAGAAAGCCCCGTGAATCACTTCACAGACATCTCATCCAAAAGTGGTTATGCGGCTCTATGGGAGAGGAAAGTGGACTCGGAATTATGCTGGCTTTGTTTTACTTAATAAATTGATAAGGAATTAAAGTTTAGTTTTGAAAAGTTCACAGGGCTGGAAGAAGAGACCCTCCATGATTAGTATGCCCCCACTCTTTGCTACCTCGAGTCCTGGTCAATGGTCCCTGTATAGCTGTCCCCTTTACCGCCTGCAATCAAATGGCCAGCTTCTGTCCACACCCGCTCTGCTCCCCCCCACTGGGGATCCCTACCCTCTGCTAGAAATGAATCCCAGGGAAGCAAACAATCTGCTCACTTTAATTTGTGCCTCAGCTTACACCTCCACAGAGCTCCTCGATGGAATAACTGAGAACGCCCTTGAACTGCAGCTGCTGTTTGGAGAGCCGGCGGAAGCCCGTTACATGGCAAGCCAGCTCTTTGCTCTAGACTGAGGGACGAGAGAAACCAGGACTTTGGGAGACGTGGAACATAGCATCCCACTCAGCAATGCCTTTTGTACATACATTGAGTCAGTAAAGACCAGGGGAGTCATAAAAACAAAAGTGTAACAATGTTGCACTGTTAGGAAAGGAAGAAAATCTGTCTCTGCTCCTGGCCCTCAAATTCTCCATTTGGAATAAATTTTCAGAATGCAAAATTGATCATTTAAACTTCTACAAATTTCCAGAAAAAAAAAATGGACTTTTGTTGGTTCTGTCTCAGTAATTTTAATTAACTTTCAGAAATCTGCAGCAAGAACCTATGATGCTATACTAGATAAAATCATGATGAGCATAGATACAATTAAACATTAATTGGTATAATTACCCAGTTCATATTTTAAGATTTGTTACCTGCATTTCTCTGGTTTTGGCTTATTGTGCTTTGCAGCTCAATATGAAGCTTTCTTTTTTAAAAAGAACTTTCTCTTCATCTCCCACAGAGTTATTTTTCACTTGGGGTTTGCTAGTTATTAGTCATAGATGATAATAATAATTTTTTCTTAAAGTGCAGGTTGCAGCTGAGAATTTCCAAACTGTAGTGAGTCATCTCTGAAGTAGTCATTTATCCCCAAACCACTTGTGCCAGGAAGGGGTCTAGGATTCCCCATCCGTGATGCCAAATATCGGTGTCATGACCCCTTTGCCACGTGGGATGGCTGTCCTCAGCCAATCAGCATGAGCTGCTGTGGTCCCTACAAATAGGCCTCTGAGCAGGTCTCCAATTATTATGCCCCTCAAACCAGTGACTTCACCCTTCCTCAGGACCTTGGGACACATGACGTCCCAAACCTATGTCCCTGTGCTCGACAGTGACAGATATCTGTTAGCCTGTTAGATGCACAGGGCCATCTGTATGGATTACTTGGCAGGAAGAGTCCAGTGTAAAGGCTTGAGTATGAGGGGATCCAGCTTCCTTCCCATCTGCCAATGTTCTGCCACAAACATTCAAATCACAGAATCTCAAGTGTGGTTCTGCGCTTGGTCTCTCAAACTTCACTTTCATTTTCCCTTGCAACACTCATTGCTTTGTACTTAATTATTTATTTTAATGAGCAGCAATATTTTTAAAAGAAAATTTTGTGTTACTATTACAAAATGAAAACTCGTGCCATTTGGCATAACTAAAAAGAAACCTTGGAAACAGATAATACATTGGAGCTTTCAGCCAACACAGGGAAGAACCTGCTGAAGTTCAGCTCCTGGAGGTAAAAAGGATTAAAGACAGGGAGGAGAAACCGGAACACTGCCTAAGACCATAGGCTAAGGCAGGCGCTTCACCGCCAAAGTTGCTAACTCACAAGGTGAGGGTAAGAAATGGAAGACACCCAGCCTCAAGACTAAGGCCTCAACAAAGCTCCTGACTAACTAGTTGATTCAACTTGTGGGTGAGATAATAATAGTAAGAGTAGGGATAAAATAGCTGATTCCAAATCTTAAAATGAACTGTAAACTAGTGAAAATAACATCGTGCTGAAGAATTGACCAGAACACAGCAAAGACAAAAACAATGAAGATGAGTCGAAAAGGAGGGAAAAAGCAAACAGGAAGCTCATTTAAGAGATACAATGGATAAATTGGGATCTTTCAGCTTTTTGTGAGTTCCAGAAGAAAAGAATGGAAAGAATGATGGGGAAGTATAATAGAAAGAGACAATTTTTGCAAATTTTAGCAAGACAACCCGATTCAAAAACTGCATTGTGGAACACCTCTGGAACCCAAATTTTGATTTCTCATATGATTCTCCAACAAAAAGAACCAGGTCTTCTTTAGAAATGGCTGATACTACAAATAGGCCAGGAAGTATACAAGTGCAGCCTGAAATATCTTACTGTGCCAGGAAATAAGAAAATATACACAAAAACACAGTGATGATGATATATCAAAAGGATACAGAAGCCAACTAAGAGTGGTCTCAAGGGCCAAAGTTAAAACATTTGAGTAAGAAAGTAAAATAGTATTGGACTAGGAGCTACAGTATTAAAAAGTTGACAGGCTTATGTTGATATTAATAAATGATTGACCAAACAGAGGAAAACAGATATCTGTCCCTTGCAGAATTCCAAATAATTTATGTACCTACGCTGCCCTTGTGGAGCAAACCTCCTCACTACCTAAGTGTGGGCTTCATGTAGGCACTTTCCTCCAGAGAGAATTTTATGGAAAGGGGGAAAAAATAAGAGTAATTTTAGAGTAGAAAAACCTGAAAAGGATCACCTCAAGTTCAGTGACCATGGATAAGATCAACAAAAGTGTCACATTGGTGGTGAGCACCTTAGAGAGTATGTGATAAGATGGCATTTTAACATGTGATCTTCCTCCAAAAGCACATTGCCTTGTTCTAATCCTGAGCAAAGAATCAGACAAATCCCCATTGAGATACACTGCACAATGAAACCTAACCAGTAATCTCTGCAACTGTCAAGTTCATCAAAACCAAGAGCCCAAGAAACTATCACAACCAAGAGGAATCTAAGGAGACCTGATGACTAAATGTAACATGGTGTCCCGGATGTGATCCTGGGAGAGAAAAGAAAAGCAGAAAACAGAAAATCTGGATAAAGTATAGGCTTCAGTTACTAATAATGTACTAACACTGGTTCATTACTGGATATAAAATGTTAGTAATAGATAAACCTGGATGTGGGTATATAGAATTCTCTCTGTACTATCTTCTCAATAATTCTGCAAATCTAAAACTGTTGCAAAGCTGAAAAGTTTAATTTTTAAAAAATGCACACCGCAATGGACATGGTGGTACATACTTATAATCCCAATTCTTGAGAGAATGAGGCAGGAGGATCATGAGTTTGACACCAGTGTGGACTACATAGAAAAGCCTTGCCTCAAAAAATGAAAAAAACAATGCATAACAAGTGATCAAATATGATCAAAGATAATAAAACCATCATAAACAGTACAGTAAAACATTACCTACAACAATGAGTTACACTTGAACTTACTTTAATTACCAGTAATAGAAACCAAACAACTGTTGGTAAAAATATTTTTAGAAGTGCTGATGGAAAATTCAATGATTGTCAACTTAGAATTTTATGCATAGATAAATTATTACTGGAGGTAAAAGCAAAAGTAAGCCATTCCCAATTACTATTTACTATATGCATACCTTAATTAAAGGAACAATTAAAAGATACATTCAAAAAAGACAATTGTAAAGGATAAATTATTTAAACGACTGACACTTTCAAATATCAAAGCTGAATTTACTGTAAATCAATTTTGTTAACAGTGCTAAAATAGACAAAGAGAGTAATGGAAGAAATGAAGATCTCAGACAAGATGTCTGTGCTCACCTGACTTATGACAAAAGTGTCCCCAAAATATTAAAGGGAAGTGATAGTTTTCAATCAGTTGTGCTAAATCAATTAGCTAGCCATATGTCAGTCAAAAAGGAACTTTAATCTTACCTGGCAACATATACAAAAATTAATTCAAAATGGGTCATAGAACAAAAGTGAAAGGCAAAACAACAAAGGCAACACAGCTGAGCACAGAATTCAAACACTAAACCCAGAAGAAAGTACTGACTACTTAAAATTTCCCTGAAGTACAAAGCTTGTGTTTATTAAAAGACACATGAAGAGAATGACAAGTTAGGCCACAGAGCAGAAGAAGATACTTATCATCCAACAAAGACTTGCAGCCAGAATACATCCTTAGTTTAAAAAAAAAAAAAAGCTCCTACAAATCAATGTTTGAAAGGCAGGTAACCTGATTTTAAAATGAGCAAATACCTGAGCAGATACTTCGAAGACTATTGATGTTATGGTCATAAACATAAACATATTTCATTAACAATAGTCATTAAAGAAATGCTAATTAAAGCCACAATAAGATACCAGTACTCATCAGAATAACTACCATTTTTAAACTGACAATAACAAATAGTGATAAAAATTTGAGGCGATTGGAAATTTTATTTACTCCAGGCTTGAGGTTAAATTGGTACAACCACCTTGGAAAAACTATTTGGTACTATCTTGTAAAGTTGAAGATTTACCTATCTTAGGACCAGACAGTTAAACTCTTGGGTATTAAACCAATATATATTAGAATGAACCTAGCATTTTTCATAAGAGCAAAAAACATGGAAATAATCCAAATCTCATCAAAAGAAGAATAAATTTTAGTCTATGCAAATAATGGACACAGCAATGAAAAACGTCTGCAATAATATAGATAAATCTCATAGATATGAAAAATGAAAGAACACAGACATATGAGTTCATTCATGATTTCACTTACGTAAATTTCAAAAGCAGCCTAAACTCATCTGGGATAAATCCTGACTCTAGCACTTAGTAAATTACTCTCTGTGCCTCTGTCTGCGCTCACCTGACTTATGACAAAAGTGCCCCTGAAATATTAAAGGGAAGTGAAAGTTTTCAAACAGTTGTGCTAGGTCAATTAGCTAGCCATATGTCAGTCAAAAAGGAATTTTAATCTTATCTTGCAACATATACAAAAATTAATTCAAAATGGGTCATAGAACAAAAGTGCAAAATGAAGAGCATGACAGTATCTACTTGCAAAATGAAGACCATGATAGTACCTGTTAGGATTACATGTAGTGAAGAGTAAATGGGATAACTCATACAATATAAAGTGATGGTATAGTGCCTGGACCATGGGATTGTGTAGTTTGTTATTATTACTGTTGCTGTTATTATTGCTATCATGTTTAATCCTAAGGGAAAGGAAAGAACTAGCATTTGTTGGATCCCCACTTGTTACCCTCTTCTTAATACTCAATTCTCAAACACCTTCATTAGGAGGGTATTATTATTATTGTCATTGATACTAAACTGTAACTTGAAGTTCATCAGGTAAAGGAGAAAAGAAAGCGCAATGCAGAACATTGGAATGTCACACACGAGATTGATAGTGGAGATATTCCAGCATGATCAAGAAATTACAAGTTGTTTGGTGTGCCTGATGGACCAAGAGTGAAGGCACAGAGTTTAGAGATACAAGTACAAGGTAAGTTGAGGAAATACTGACCAAATCTTTCACTCCATCCTAAATGATTTGAACATTCACCTATAGATCAATAACCTTCAATCTCTTTTAAATAAAATATCTGTGACACTTAAATATATGCAAGTTCACATCACCAAAATAAATGTTGTTTATTTATAAAGACATCCAAGTGATAAAATAAATTTAGAGTGGCATTCTTGTTAATGACATCCAGGTGGGTCTTTGTAAGGGAGCACAATCCTATATAAGATTATAAACAATAATGGGGGATTATATTTAGAAATTAACATATAGCTTCTCTTTTCAAATTATAAACAACCAAGGGAACAAAAATGTTTTTAAGATGCTGAATTAATTTAAATACATTTAACTATTAAGTGAGCACAATTAATATCAATTATAATAATTAGTGATGGATGCCCAGATTTTTCAAACACCAAACTATCTATATGGCTATCAAAACTATAAACTATAATAAACATTCATCCTAAAGACTTTGTTTTCCACTATAAATTTAATAAGTCTTCATTTGACTAACATACTTACAGAGTAAAAGATTGTCAATAATAATATGACAGAAGACATTTAATCAGCACTTATATTGTGCCAGACATCATTATAAGCAGCCTACATGAACTCACCTCCCAACAATCATATAAATTATTATTATTGTCCCTACCTTACCAATATAAGTCCAAGGTGCAGAAATGGTAAATGTCGAAGGTCACACAGCCTGTAAAAGGGTATTCAGTATACGAACTCAGGTAGGCTGGCACTAAAATTTGAGTTGTTGGATAGATATTATAACAATGCTTACCCAAGAATGACAAAATAGAATCTAGAAACAAAAGCCCATAATCTATGATAAATTTCCACATGAAATATTGCATATTCACTAAAAACATGTTTTTCAGGAAAAATTAATGATCTGGGAAACATTCATGAAAATATCAAACAAAAAGCAATGACCGTTATTGAGTGATTATTGTTTCACACTTTGATCCTAAATAATTTATAATGGGTTATCTCAATCAGTTATCACAGTAACTTTGAGACAAGTAATATTTTCATTCCTATTTTATCGATGAA
>RJWT010028664.1:0-15166 GCA_004365215.1 Cuniculus paca | reverse complement strand
GCACCTGCTGGTACAGCCGTCCGCCTTGCACTCATCATCTTCACCCCTGCTAGACAAAATTCCAGGCTCGAAGCTTGGGAAAGACAGCTACAGGGCTGCACTGGGCATCTTAGGAAGCTGTGTCCTCCCTTCCAGAGCATCTGCATGAAACTCTTAACACATTTTAGGAACAGCACTGGATGCTGGAGATACAGAGCTGAATAAGGCTTGATTCTCCCCATCAGGAAACTCTAGCCGGAAGGAAAGAATGGAGCCATCCATACCCTTCACCCTGCCCACCTCTAGCCCAAATCTGGATCCTGAGCCTGTTTTGTGCTCCAGGAGAGGAGAGGCACATGTAGGACACCGTGGAGAAGGCAGGCTACCTGAGTCTACCCGGGGAGTTGAGGAAGGCTTCTGGGAGGCGGGGACGTTCTTGTCAGAATTAGAAAGATGAAATTATTGGACTGAGATCTAAGAGAATGTCCTTCTGAGCACAAGGAACAGCCCGATGCTATTTGAAGTTTTCATTTAAAAACAATTGCACAAAATTGTCCCTTAGGATGGGAAGAACTATATTTGTTTCTTAATTATTTCTTTGCTCATAATTTTTATACATTGTAGTATAAAATGTACTATGTCCCTTTATCCAAATAGCTTTAAGTTGCTGACATTCTCAGACCTTGTGTTCTCCTACAGCATAGAACTCAGTGGTACCAGTATTTACCTAAGAGGCATAAAGGGAAAATCAAAGTTAGATTCCATTGTGAAAACCTAGAGCAGTAATGACGAACCTTTCAGAGATGAGTTCCCAAACTGCGACAACCTAAAACCCACTTATTTATCCTAAAGTACCAACATAGCAATTAAACCTGAATACTGAGGTTTCAGTGTAGAAAACACAACCCATACATGAATATCTTTTGTCTTAAAAGAAAAACACAGTAATACACATGCCATAGGTCCGCCACCACTGACCGGGACCATAGGGTCACTTCTGCCACCAGCAACTTGAATGATCTTGAATGGGATCCTTTAATCTTCTAAACCTTGATTTTTCTCACATGTGAAATAAAATGATTAGAATCACAATGATAAAATAAGACAATAAAGGTAAGGGTATTTTGTGAATGCTAATGTATTATATGAAATGTTGTTTTTAGATCTGGCTTAATAAATGATTACAATGAAGATACAATATTCTAGAGTAGTTTCTATGCCCTCTACCCTGGGCAATTAGAGATTTTAAATTGAACCACAAGGCATGCTGGGATTTCAGTGGCAGGTTAGATGGAAAATGAGCAGATGCTGTAATGGGCAGATGCTCATTTGGTAAACTGTATTTTAGTCAACACACTCCAGGTTCCAGTCAGCACTGGGACAGAACTCACCACATTGCTTGCCTAGATTCTTACCACCTTGAAGAAGGGGAGGGAGCATGGATTTCAAATCTTTGCTACCTGTAAATGTCACAGGGCTCAGGTGGGCAGGGTTCACAGTTCACGGGCCTGGGTTCCCTGGAAACTCACCATTTCAGTATTAAAACGCTGTACATGCAAAGGAAGTAGCTTTCACGAAGAAGCTGAGGTGGAAAGTGATTCCCTGCCTAAGACACAGTAACTGAAATTCAGGTACTTTTCTCCGTGGCTGGTTTTACACATTGCTCACTGTGAACTAAATGCTCAAACTAGGATATGAGAAATGGAGATCATAAATTCATTAGGCAGAACCGGGCCTACAGATGAGTACTAAGTAGAAAAGAAAATTGAGATATGGGTCAAATTAATGACATAAAGGTATTTTTAATTTTCCAGTGGAGTAAGATACCTTTTCAGACAGTGTTTTTATATTGTTGGTCTAAAGACTATTTTACTGTGGTAAACATACAGTGGAAGAGCTTAGGTGGAGAGCACATTAATTACTCATACATGATCTCGTTTGTGCCTCAAAACCCATTAAAGTGAGTCTTTTTATGGGTAACCTACAAGGGCAAAAAGAAAAAGAGGAGAGAATATGTTGGCAATAGTATTTTGGGCGATGGAAAGTGACAGAATAGAGGTCACCAACTTATCAGATGTGAAGAGGCTGACTCTCATGCCAGCAAGGAGGAAAGCCTGAAAGGTCCCCATTATCATAAAGGTTCAGGGCTTGATGCTGCCAGTTACCCCTGCAAATGGAGTAGGTGGCCTGAAATTAGAGCAAAGTCTCTTTCAGTAGCCACTTCATCCCAGAACTACTCTGGGAGACCATCTCATCACTCCCCAGAACGGAGGAGTTAATCTCGGGATGGTCTGAAGACAGTCTCTGGATTGGGGCCTCCCCGTGGAGGGCTGGGGTTGGGAATGTGCCTGTATACTTAGCTGGGAACCCCTGCTTTCTTCCTTGGACTTATCTGTTCAGATATGTACCCGTGGACAGGAGCTGGAATCTTCCCTGTGGTATCAGACAAATCCAAGAGGACTGGAAGACTAAGGAAACTGACGCTGGAGCTCTCTGAGGAGGCAACCCAATCAGTTACTCCAACAGCGATCCAGTCCTGTCCTACGCTCAGAAACCATACTCAGCTTTTTAATGGTCCACTCTTAAATATGAGCAGATGACTGAGAGTCCCAGGACCTTGAAGAAACCATCTAATAGGAATTCCAGAGATTGTTTTTAAAGTACCAAATTTCTGAAGACAGGAAAAGTTTGAGTGGGACAGAGAAGATCTCTCTAAAGAGGGATCTGGTTTTCCTAAAGTAAACACAGGAAGATGGTGGAGATGATTAAATTCATGGAAAAAGGGAAATGTTCTTGTAAAAGGGATACTCAAAAATGATAATGAGTTGTAACACATTTAAATTCTAAAAATAGAATTGAAAAGTGAGAGAGAAGGTGTGGGGAACAGAAAAGACAAAACAACTCGGGAGCAATTTTAGGAGAACTTCCCTAAGCTGAAGTTAACCACTGGATTTCTCAGATGAAATTGGTTCCATAGGAGGACACTACTCTGTACTAAGGATCATTGGGAAACCTCAGAACACCAAAGACAAGAAGCAGACCCTCACTTTCCAAAGAGAAAGAGCAGGCTGCATATAAAGGACAGTTAGGCAGGTCTTCAAACTTCTCGGTAGCAACATTGGCAACCAGAAAGCCACACAGCACATTCTCAAAGTTCTAAGGGAAAATGATTTGCAGTATTGAATTCTCTCTCTAACCAAACTATCAATTACACACTAGGTTAGAATGAAGCCGTTTTCAGATTCATGAGGTCACACACCACTCTCAGGAGACCTTAGAAGGATGCACCATTGAAAGTGAGGGCATAAACCAGTGATGGCAAACCTTTTAGAGCTCTCAACAAGACCAACAGCCTGCTTCGGCACACAGGCCATCGATCCGCCCCCACTGGTGTAATCCAAGAAAGAGCTGAGGCTCTAAGCAATAAAGAAGACAGCAAAGTAGTCAAGAGGGTCCCCAGGATCATGGGACCAAGAAATCACAAGACAGTCATGCAGCAGCCCACAAAGAAACCAGCACAGAGGGGGACAGGCCAGAAGGCTCCTAGGACAATGGCCTCAGGAAAATGAGTTTAATAAAATGCCTGATGTGATAGGATGCACCGAAACTTTCAGAACCTGGGGGGAGACTGGGGTTGAATAACTGATAAGTAGATAGAAAATTAAGCAAGCCAAAAAGTGAATTATTCACTCCAGGAAAAACACAGTATTGTACAGAAAAGAAATATGACACGTTGTATGTATCATGACCCGGCAGTGAAACGCATTTACAGTTTCATTAAACCAGGAGCAACTGGAATATTGATCCAACCAGAATTGTGATTGATCCAGGTTGACAGGATGGGGACAAGAAATGTACATGTGTGTGGTAGGGGTTGAAGTTCTTCAGAGAAAGCGGAAACCTTGTCCTCCATTGTAGAAGGTCAACAGATAAAGCCTAAGGCGGAAAAGTCAAGAAGTAGTTACATAAGCCTGTTATTTAGAGCTATGGAGGTAAATATCAAAAGAATCAGCTGAAAGAGTTGAGAGAGGTTTCCCTGAGGGCATGAGAAATGTGGAGAGAGCCTGCGGGTTTCTCCACCAAGCTTTGTGAAATTCTCTCTTCAAATAATGTACGAGTCTAACTTTTTTTTTAATAGAATGAAATCTTTAAAAAGACAGATTTGGGATTAACTACACATTTCCATCAATTGTTCCAGCCCAGACCACTATGACAAGCAATTTACCAGTCCAAATCTGAAGTCAACTTGGTCATTCTAAGGAGGCATGGAGTTATTTATAGAATTCAGCACTGAAGGACTTTTTTCATAGATAGAAACCTCACTGCAGAGCGGTTGCGCGTGTTCATGGTTCCCGAGCTCAGTGCAAACAGAATCAAAACTGGAAAGCAGGGGTGGCTTCAGTATTCCTTCTTTGATACTCCAAGCTTCTTTTTTGCCTGAAAACTGAGCTCAGAATTGTTATGCCTTGGGTACATGGTAGGCAGGAAGGAAGTCCTGCCTCAGTCCAGCTCTGCTCCTAGCTTGCTGGTCAACCTCGCAAAGCATGTTGGTTGTTTTCCATCTGTGAAATGGGAATAAGAATACTTGTGCCAACTGTTCTGTAGCACATTTGGGGACAAAGGAGTGTGGAGATGAAAGCATACTGCAAAGCAATCAAGGCCAAAGACACCACAAGTTGTCATTATTCTCATCATGCCTGCGACTCCCTGCAAGCAGCAACAGTAAAGACCACTTCAGAGTTCCCGTTAGTGACACTGATGACAGGTCCTGTGTCATACCGAAAGAGTGGCCCTCCAGAAGACATGCAGGAGATGTGTTAACCGATTGGTGCTGATCTGGCCTATGTTTGCATCCTCTGCTCCTAGAGATAGCTGATGGACCAACGGGACTTGGGGGGGCAGGGTTCTGCTCAGCTCGTCGGCAGCCAGACACCAAGTGTGTCCTCTCTCTGCCCCTGCAGATTTTTTTGTAATCTTGCAGTTTTCCCTCTTACCAAGAAATCAAAAGCAGAAGAGTTAGACTTCTTCTGACAGTTCTGGCTTCCCTGCTGAAAGGAAAATTTCAAAGCAGCACGTCACAGCCTAAAATGCTTATCACAGATGCAGTGAAATCTGCTAGAACACTTGAGGGAGGCTTCACGTGAATTCCCCAGCACCCTGTCCTGCCCGGCACCCCTTCACGCTTCAGGGGGCCGAGGAGGCTGCAGTGGGGGCTCCTAAGGAAAGGGTTCCCGGATGCTGCAGTGTAAACTTCTGCTTCTCCTGTTGACAGTCTGGTATGAAGTGTGAGCGGAGGAAAAGATATCGCATTAGAAGAACAGAAATGCTGCACTGGGAGACACCCATTCATGCCCTTAGTTGGTAGAATTGGAAACCAACCCCAAGATAGAGGATTTGCTCATCTAGCCCTTGGAAAAATCAGGACTGGAATCCAAAGTCCTTTCACGTCCTTTTGCTCTAAAATGCCCGTTAATGTACAAGGAAGCTGGCCCCACCATATAGTCCTATATTAATAAGACAATATCCTATCAACCAACATGGGTTGAGTGCCAATAGGGACTAAGGGTCTTATAGAAGGACTCAGAATCGGGTTCTGTTAATTACTCTAGACAACAGAAAACTGGACCAGAGAGGGTAACTTCTCTAAGTCTGTGTACCCAGAAGCACCAGGCTCCGAAGCAGTCCCTTCTGACCCCTGACTCCTGCTCGGTCTCCCTGCATTTCCTGAGCCCACGTATTAGAGCCTGGGTCTCAGTTATGACGACAGCGTCTTCCTTTTTCTCCCTGCCCCTTGCCAAGACTCTGTCTGACCTGCCCAGCCTGGTTGGGTTGGTGTTTATGGTTTAAATGACAGCGTTTTGTTTGCACTGTTGTCAGAGTGACTGGTATGGTGAAGTCACTCTCTGGCAGGTGTTTTGGTTAGAGGAGAGAGGTGTCATGGTGACAGAGGATGACTGCTGGGGGCACAGCAGGGGGGCAGAGGCTGAGAGGAGCTTGGGGTAACCCGGGCTGCGTGTTGGGAAGTAACTGGTGGAAGCAGTGATTCATTATCCTGAATCCAAACCATCTCGCCGATTTCATGCCATGAACTCAAGTGGTGCTTTCAAACTAGCGGTGGCGAAGTCCTTGTCCTTTGATTTATTTGGGCGATGTAGAAATCATTTTTAAAGCTACACCTTTAAAGAGGTCAATGACTATATTTTATAGTGAACAAATCTGGATTTTAGGTTTTTGGTTTCTTCTGTTGAAAGAGAAAACTCCTTCTAATTTAAGAGCCACAATCATAGGCTTATAAAGAGATATGAACTGAGAAAGGATCTCTGAATTTACAACTCAAATTTGTAAATCCTGGCTAAAATGCAAGGAGGCTAATTTTTGTGTGTGGCTCTTGGAATCAATCACCTAATCTCATCCATATTTAATTTCCTAGTCACACCCCTCGTTTGTAGAAATTCAAAAATATTTGCAGTTCCTCTTGGCTACCAAGATACAGCTTGATACAGCTTAAGCAATCAGACTTACTTGGCCATAACTTACTGACTTCAGCGCTGCGGACCCAGAACTGCCGCGAAGTCCTAGGGTTCAGAATCCAGATTCTGCCACTCTCTGTGTGATCTTGGGCAGGTTATCTCTTTGAGCCTCGACTTCTGCATTTTGCAAATGGAGAGGATTGGTGTGGGCCATTGAGCAACACTTGTTGACATCGAATGTCTGTGCTCGCACTGGAGAGGCCTATTCTGCACATACATGGAGGAGAGAGAGAGGAGACACAAAACAGTGGAGGTAGAAGAGGAGAAGATCAAGTGCAGAGTCCCCCCCTTTAGATGGATAAATGCCAGTTCTCCATATCGTGGGTTGGAAATATACTTGTCCCTGTTTCACTTATTTGAGGCTAACTGGAAAAAGTAGTTATAGTCACCAGGGTTGTAAGGAATAATAAGTAAATAACTGGCTGTGCTAGTAAACTGCTACTTCCTCTTACATTCAAGTCAAGAATGTTGGGAAATCTTGGATGGCTTTTGTTTTATTACTGGGGAAACTGAGGCCCAGAAAGGTGGTGTGACCTGATCAGGTAATTCGCATTTAGTAGAAAAGCTATCCCTGCAGCTCACCACGGCCCCTGTGGCTTCCTGACCCTCAGAGATGCTGTCCCCCTATGTCCCCCTGCTGTTCGGGTCCTCTTCTGCCTGGGCGTGTACCCCACTCTAGCTTGCATCAGGAAACAGTGACACTAAGGGGCAGAATGACGCACAGCTGGTTCCCGCTTTCTTTCTTTCCACCACTGCCTTCTGTCTCCTCCAAGAGTGAAGAGTTGCACATGTCCTTTGGGGCCCTGGGTGTGCCTTATCCATCCTACCTAGCCACTGCTTGGATGTGCAGATGACAGGGACAGTATCAGCCACCTGGAGTACTAATTTGAGGCATAAATTAATGCACACCTGACCAGGTGACATTATCCAAATGATAAATTGCTATGGGCACAGGCCATTGTGTGCATAAGGGTGATTTATGGTCCCGGTTTGGAAATGAACAGAGAAAGAAATATTTAAATGTAGCCATTTAAAACACAAGGGCTGTCTTTAAAAAATTGAGGTGTCTTTCTTTTGTTGCAGTTGTCCATATGAAAACAGAACATGGCTTTAAAAAGTATTTGTTTTTAAAGAGGGTGGAAGTATTCAGGTTTTAAATAGTACATGAAGGTTTTTCCTTCCGATTTTATATTTCCAGAACACAGAACCCAAAATGAAAGCTCTGGGAACCTGTACACACTTTCTCTACTTAGGGCTTTTCTCAGCATCTTGTCTTTTGAAGCTGAGCAGAAAATGAAAACTTTAATTGATTTTCTGCCTTATTGAATCTGGGCAAAGATTGTCATCTCTGTGGATACAGAAATATCTGAAAGAGACAAAGATGGTTTGTCAACAGCAGGCGAATATCATTTCAAAAGTAAAGAGGAATGGAGTGGGCCATAAGGCTCATGGTCTACACACACACATATACACATCACATATATGTGTATATCACACACATATACACACCATCTGCATAGATATACAACACATACACACACACTACACACATCAACACAGAGCCCGTACATGCGCATGTAACATATGCAGGCATATCACCATCTACACATCCAAGACAACTGCATACATCATGTATACCCACATATACTGTGTGTGTGAGTGCACACACACATGCACACACAGCTCTAATATATCCTTCACCTATATACAATAAACCATAGCACATATACACACCGCCTACTCACGCATAGCCGCAGCCTCACAAAACTGATAAAGGACTAATGGCCGCCACTCTCTTGGTCCCTCCCATGGACTGTGCACTCCCCATCACTCGATCTGTGTATCAACCCTTGATGTAGGCATTGCTATCCACATACCCAAGTGCAGAAATTGGCCAGAAGGCCAGTAGAGGCCCAAGACTGTGGGTCCTGTCCTTTGCAGACCTTGTATAGAATCAGCCCTGTGCTCTCTCCAGTCCTCTGCTTGCAATGGCCATCCTTAGGCAGCCCCTCTGCAGCACCACAGCCCCAGGCATGGCCAAGCCACCTTGGGCTCTGGTGCCCAAGCAGCCCTTGTCTGGCATTGAGACCTTAACCTGCACTTCTCTCCTGGCCTTCATTTCCGCCTCGCTGATGTCACTCATTCATTCCCCCGCCAGCCAGTGTGGCCACGATGTCAAGTAAAATGAGAGGGAGTATCATGGACATGGCATCCTGCACCCCATCTGCATCCTCCCTCCCTGTCCCGAAGCATCACCCCTCAGTGCCCCGTGTGTGTCCTGTCAGGGGCACCCTGGACACTGAGGACCCCAGGAGCGACCACAAAGGTCCTGGGAAATGGGACATATCCTCGCAGGGTCTGCTTAGGAGCGCTGCCCTGTGATGGCCTCACCCAGCTTGGCAGCAGCCACTTGGAAGGTTCTGGAAGCTGGAGAGCTTCGTGCCGTTATAACATTGTGCATTAGAGTCATCTGTAAAAGGAGGAGACACTCCAAATAGCCCTTATGGTTTTCATTTTTTTCTTTTTGGCATGGAGCTGCAGAGCAATTTTCCAGAATGTTTTAAATAGGAAAAAAGTCATTCTCAAGACGGCTGTTTTGTGCTCCTGGCCTCTGGGTCCTATTCACATTCAGCAACATCTAAGTCTGTGATCCTTTAAATGGACTTTTTAAAAAATTATTGTTAAAACAAATGAAGGCAGCATTCATTCCTTATCTAATATTCTTGCCTTGGAGCCCCGTGGGCAGGGAAGGCTCAGAATCCTGGAAGAAGACTGTAGGGACACACTGGACTAGAAGAAGGAAAAGGGGAAGGGGGAGGGTGGAGGAGGAGGAAGTCACTCCTGGGTTCCTGGTGGACCTACCCTCCTGGGCCAGCGGGGTTTCTTCTTGTCTCCACTGTACCAGGTTCATGCTTCAGTGGGGTCTGCCCCCAAGCCAAATCAAGTGTATGCACCCCACTTTGTGGTCTGCCCCTGGCAATAACTCTTTACTGTTCCTACAAGGTGTGATCAATATATATGGTAAATGTTTAAATTCCTAAAGATCGATTATAGTAAAAGACACATTGCTATTCAAGCCATCCAAATCCTCCCCCTTGCTTTGAATATGTTTATTTCATTGTTCTTCACACTTTCTGAAGCAGCTCTGAAAGGCTTCTTTTGTGAGTGTCTTTATGATTATGATGTGTGATCAAATACACAGTGAATGCTGCAGCTGAGTGCCATCCAACAGAGAGGCAAACTCGTAAGAAATGTTACGGTACGTCCTCATCCACCTGACTCACTGGATCTGGTGCCATATGACCTCTGGCTCTTCTCCAAGGTCAAAAGGACCATGAAAGGTAAGCTTGTTAAGTTGATCCAGGACATAGAAACAGCCACAACAACATAACTAAAGAACCTCATGAAAGAGGACTCCAGAACTGCTTCAGAAAGGCCCAAGAACGACAGGATAAGTGTGTATAAAGTGAGAGTGTATGGGTGCCGGGAGGTTAATGGCAATAATTTTTTAAAATTTAAACATTTGCTGTAGTTTTCCATCATATTTTGTCTCTGATGTCCACAGCTTTAAAACCCCTTCATGTCCAGTTTTTCTGTGGGACCCTTAAATAAGCAGTCAGCTGTCCTCCACCACAAGACACACACCCTGGCAATGACTGGAGATGCAGATTCCCTGTGATGTCTGCCTTTGAGAAGGTTACAGAGTGCTTGGAGGGGTGACCCTGTGACCACAGTGATAACTGCAGCACAATCTAGTAAATGCTAGAGTCAAGAAAGGAATGAGGGGCCAAGGGACCTGGACCCTGAAAGAGAGGTAGGAACAGAGGCTTGTGAGCTGGGCCCTGGAGGATGAATAGGAGTGTGTGGAGTATGTGGGGAAGTTGCGCTGTCGGGTAGACAGGTGTGTTCTTTACTGTCTATAGCCAGGAAAATGAGAGTCAGAGAAAGTCAACCGCTCCCCTTGGGCTTGCGAAGAGTTGTAGTATGTGACTGCTCACTTCGAGCTTGGCCTCCTTCCTCACACAGCCCCATCCCAGCCTTGAAGACGGTTTGCATTTTAACATCAAAAGAAAGAAGAAATGCTGTGAAATCCTCGCCTCTTGCTTGTGGCTTTATAGAGTTGATACTTTCCACCAGATCTGAGTCAGAGACACGATTACCAAAGAGAAACCATGTTTTCAATTAGTCTTCCGGGCATTACCTCTCATCGCTGAATCCCTGGACTTCTCCCCTTGTTGTTGAGAAGTGACAGCTGCTGGGGCCGGAGCGGGTGGCAGCTGGCTGACTCACACGGCGCCCCTCATCGCGCTTCCTCTGCTCCTTTCACAAGTGTTTGTGGTACACCTTTGTCAGGGGCATGCGGGCGAATGCTGAGCACTGTGGCGACCAAGGAAAGGAAGACAAAAGCCCTGCTTCGTAGTGTTTGCTGCTCTCTACAGTGCAAATTCTCCCATGCTGGCCCACTCGAGGCGACCCATGGAAAGGTGGGGGGCAGCTAGGTGCAGCGGAGGTGCGGGAATTCAAGCAAAGCACATCAATGTGGTTCCATCCCCCTGCAAGACCTGAGACCCCAGTCCCTAGGCAGGACAAGCAGAGGCAGTCTCTGCTGTTTGGTCCCAGCGCTATCTTCCTTACTGTTCTGAGCAGAAAACTGGGGGAGAAAGCAGCCCTGAGGGACAGAGACAGAAAGCCAGAGCGTGAGAGGCGTCCTGCACACGCATTTCGGTGCATCTCAGGGGAGCCAGTGGTCCCCGCCGAGCTCTCACTCCTTATCTGCGTCTCTGCCCTCGCGATCTCCCACACGCGGGGGTTTCAAAGAACATCGGAGGGTAGGGGCGATGGGGAGGGGAAAGAGAAACCATGGCTAACGCCGCACGGCCAAGATAAAGCTCGCTGCTCTGCTGCGGCGCTAGCGGCCGGCTCTGACAGGCGTCTGAATTTGTTTACCTTAGCGGCTCCCTCCTCTCCTCTGCACTTGTGGACCAAGGCGGAATATAAATAAACACAGATCCAGCCCAAGGGCAGCGGTGATGTTCTGAGGGCCTGTGTGTGGACCTTTAAGTCCAGAATAAGGACGCACCAGGCCGGTGCTGGCTCGGGACAGTCTCTGCCTCAGACCCCTGGCTGTGGTCTTTGCCCTGACCAAAGGCAGAAAGTGCTTGCCAGTTGTGTTTTTCAGGGCCCCGGAAAGGGTCTCTCCCCCCGCTCAGCGCTCGCCTCTGCCGAGAGGTTGCTAACGATCTGGTTGGCTCAGCACTTAGAGAGCCCGGATCCCTTGGGCCCCATGGGTTCCTGGGTGCCTCATGGAAGAGGAATCGGTTGCAAGCAGGTTTCAGAGAGTGAGGGAACCTGAGCATGGGCCACGCGGGCCCGAGAGAGCAAGGAGGGCTGGAGGCCTTGCTGGGCAAGGTCCCCCTGCCCGCGGAGACCAGGGCTGCACTTCAGTCCTCTCCACACGGCTCAAGGGCCTTGCTGTGAGCAGGAAGAACCAGCCCCAACATGATACTCTGATGTCCTCAGGTCCTGGGAGAAGAAAGCATTTTCTTGATCAATAATTAGACACGTTTGTCAGTTTGTTATATGAATCATCTCAAGTTCACAATCACCTTGTAAGGTGGTCATGTTCTACTTTATAGCAAAGGTTCACTTATCATTCCTTTTTCAAAGGAAACTAGAGGTCAGTGAGTAAGTGGCAAAGGCTGGTTTTCATACTGTCACCTGCCGGGCTCCCAGGCCATCTTCCCACCCTGCTGTGTGGCCTCCGGGAGGCTGCAGATGCCTGGTGCTTCCTGTTGCTCCAGACTCGGGTTTTCATTTCCATCTGCTTGCTCCTTGTCCTCACAATCGTCCCGGCTCCGGTGGCCAGTCACCACTTCCAACTGAAGTCCTCGTCTATCACCCGTGGGGTTCTCTGGCCCCCAGGAGTTCGTGTCACCATTTAGGAACCGGATGCCAAAGCCAGCTGTTTCCACTGATGAAAGAGGAGCTCACAGGTTCTGAGCAGAGCCTCTGGGCCTTCTGCAAATTGAGATCCTGATTCTTGGGATGAATCTAAAGCAGACTATTTAAACTTCTTTTCTCATTCTTTGCCATTTACCTAAAGAAATCATGAAAGTGTATTTTATTGGTAAAATATCACGCATAGATTTATCATTATAGGCACACTCTGCATGAAATATGTGCATAATGGGTCCACACGTGTGTGTGTGTGTGTGTACGTGCGCACACAGGTCTGGGGAAAACTGAGGGAAGGGGCGAGAGAGCTTGAGTTCAGGTCCTTGTTTGCAGCTCATGTCTTAAGCTTTCCTGTGTGTTCGTTGGTCTCGTGATCTTGCCGGGTGAAAACGTTTGAACTTCATGTCTCTCACAACCAGAATTCAAGTTTAGCTGCTCAGACCAGTCCTCCTCCGGGTAGGGCTGGAACCGGTCTCAGGGCAACTGTGCACCAGTGCTGAGTGCTCCACCAGCCTGCATCTCAGGGAAGCCACACCCCGTGTTCAGCCTGGCTCCTGCGAAAGACTGGGAACTTTCCATTAAGCCAGTTTGTGTGGCGGGTCCCTTGTGTGTTGGGGAGCCTCAGTGGCCTCGCATAGAGAAGAAGGGACTCAGTGAGGGCTGGAGCTGCCATCCACGCCTTGGCTTCCCCCGCCACTTCCTGTCCTCTAGGTGCTGCTCATGGGAGGAACTGGAGTGCACGCATTGCTTCGTAAAAGACTCTTGTGCGAGATGTTAACTCCTCACCGTGTCCTTGGTGGTGCCTGTAAGGAGTTAACATCTCATACAAGAGCACAAGGAGTCTTACATAACTCATTCAGCCTCATCTCATGGGTGTTTTTCTATGAACTCTGCCAGAACTAATTTCACGGTTTTAAAACAACTCGTCGTACCCAAAGAATGTGTAATGAGCTGCCATGAGATATGATTGTCTCCTGTTTGTAAGGAAAAGACCTGTAGCTCCTTGGGACTTATTAGGAATAATTTCTCAATTAAACCGAAAACTCAGGCCCCTGGAAAGATACACACAGGGCCACAGAAGTGGCCTAGAAGGGTCCCTTCCAGCCACCCCGTGCCTCCTTTGTCCAGCTTTGTTTCACGCTGTAACCATTAACATTGAATTTACCATCGCAACCACTGTAATGGATGTAATTCAGTCACTTTGGTCCAGTCATACAGTTGCATCCCCATGACCACTAGCTAGTTCCAGAACATTTTCATTGTAACAAAAGGAGGTCTGATACCAGCTGAACAGTCATTTCCCATTGCCCATTCCCTTCTGGACCTGACAACCATTAATCTGCTTTCTGCTCTCTATTTATGTACTCTTGAGTATTCATGTAAATGGAATCACACATCAGGTAACCTTTGATGACTGACCTCTTTCACTGGGTGTAATGTTTTCAAGGAATCATACATCCTGTGACCTTGGGTGACCAGCTTCTCTTCCCATGTTTTCAAGGTTCATTCATGTTGCAGTGTGGATCAATACTTTATTCCTTTTCTCTGGCTAATAGTCTATGGTACTGTGTGAGTGTACCACATTTTCTGTATTCCTTCACCTGATGGAGAACTGAGGTTGATTTGGCTTTTCTGGATCGTGAATAGTTCTGTTATCAAGATGTGTACACAAGCTTTTGTTTAAACATTTCTTCTGGGTACCTGGGGGAAGAATCTCTGGGTCCTGGGGTGACTCCGTATTTAGTTAATTGAGAGGCCGCCATCTTGTTTTCCATAAGGGCCCTGCTGATACCCATTCCCACAGCAGTATCTGAAGGCTGCATTTTCTCCTACTTCTTGCCAAAACCTGACATTTCCTTGTTTTTGTTTGTTTAAATCGCCCTCATAAGGGATGTGAAGTGACATCTGTCTGGCTTCATTTCGGAGCCCTTTTGCTTTCCTGAATAGTTGAAAGGTTTTCAGAGGTGGCACACTTACACAGGCCTGGTCATTGCCTTCGCCATACCTAGCATGATCCACAGGGCCACATTAACACCCCAAGTTTAGTATGAGACTTCACACTTGGGGAAGCCACAAAGGTCACCTCCAGGCGAGAGAGGTGCACTGGGGATGCTCACCCCAGCTTCCTGTCCTTGTGCTGTCTCTTCAGAGCCCTTCTGTGCCTCCCACAGAGCTGCAGTGCCACCCACACTGGGACACGGAGCCCCGGAGCCTTGCTCCCACACATGGAGTCAGACTAGGATGGGGCCCCAGCAAGCCTCTGGCCTAGTCCCCCTTAATCTGGACTCCTTTCAACCCAAGAGCCATAATCCACTTCGTATTTCCTTTATTTGAAGAAGCAGGGGTTAGGGAAATGTAATGACAATGGAAAGCATAGTTTTATTCATCTCTGACACCCAGGACAATCCCGTGGTGTGGGCCAGGCATCGGGTGATGCTATGCTGACTGCAAAGCTGAAACAACTGAAGCACAGGGCTGTTTGGGTAGTTGCTCAGCACTGGTGCCTTGTGTCACCCCCTCCTGTGGAATATTTCACGTTAGTACTGCGCTTTTCAGAGGGCCGGAGAGGAGCAAGGCTGAGGGGCTGGAGAAAGAACGCTGCACTTTCTGGCCAACACCTCACAGAGGGAGAGCAGGCAGGAGCTTCACAACTGTCACAGTCTTTCTTTGGGGGCCACACCCTAGCATGGGCTACAGGTGCT
>RJWT010028663.1:0-15169 GCA_004365215.1 Cuniculus paca | reverse complement strand
GTCTTTTATTATTAGAAAATAGTGCTCAAACTGTTTTGAAAGTTGAGATAGGTGACCAGGCACCAGCTGGGAGAAAAAAGACCCTCAGAGTCTTTCCAAATCTCTCTTAATGTTTTGAAATGTGCCAAAATTACCAGTGTTCACATGTCACTGCCATGATTCTAGTTTGTCTTCGAATGCAGACACTTAATCTGCCGACTGAACACAGTTATCATGCTCCCCTGACATGATACATTGAGTTTCTCCAGCAGGCTGAATACATCACAAGAGTAACCGAGATTTGTGACCCATTCAGTGCCACTGTAATGTGCTGCCTATGTTAACTGTTTTTCTAAAACAAATATCTGCAGTGGGTTTTGTAACTCAAACACTCTGGCTAATAATTCACCTTTAGAAAGGCATCACATTTTTGATGTAGAAGATAGATATTTTGCAAATGGGTAGAGGATCAAGAGATTGGGGCAGAGAGAAGAGAGATGCGGGGAAGTGTAAGAAACACAACTGAGGTGTATTATGTACATGTATCAAGGCCCACAAGGCATGGAATAATTATGCACTGTAAACATGCACTGATGAACAATCAAAATACTAAAAAACTGAAAGAGCAAAGGTTTATATGTTCAATGCCCGTCTCACAGAGCTGTGAAGATATATGATTTAGAGGCATGTGCATTCCTGTGAATGATAACTTAATCACGTCCTGCATAACATTATTAAATTCAGGTGACACTTTTTGTTAGACAGCATATCTTTATGAGTGATGTAGTGCCTAAACACACATTCATAAGTGATCTCTTTGACCGGAGAAAGACGCCAGTCATGGTAGCATCTCTGTTCACACATACACCAACACAAAATGACCAATTCAGTGTTTTGGATATGTAATTATTCAATTATTTTAATAATCTTGTAGCTATGGTGTTTGTTGGCAACAGATATGCAAAAAAACATATCCCTGTGCAAATTCCCCTGCAAAATTATATTGCACCAAAACCAGCATTGTTGCCTTGTCATCAACATCAATAGACTTGTCAACCTGGATTGTATACCACAGGGACTCATTCATCCTCTCTAACAACTGTGCCTCAATATTATCTTCTATTTCATCAGTTTGTCTAGCTGAACTAGGACAGATGTCATCTTCTGAACTGTAACCTCTCTGCGAAGTTCATGAGAAATGTCATTAGCAGTAAGCAGGATCAAATCTTCACAACAGTAAAGGGCGTCTTAGCATTAGCAATGTGGTTGGCCACTAAGAATGATGCATGCAGTGTAGCCACATTTTATGACGTTCTGGCCTTCAATAATTCCTTCTGTTCTTTATGTTCATGTTTTGTTGTTGTTGTTTTTTAACTCCTAAGGTCTGACTTTTGATGCAGAGTGTTTGGTCTTCATGTGGTAAAGCAGTTTTGAAAATTCTATAGCTTTATTAGATAGCTGGTGGACATGTATCATACAGAGTGGGCTTGGAAAATGTGAATCTCCTATTGCAATGAACTTGCAATTTGAGTAGGAATCTGGTGTTCTCTTTTAGTGAAATCTTAATACTTTTTGCTATTTCATCATTGGGTCTTTCCCTTTTTCAAAGAAGCTCTCCAGTGACATTTGTCTCTTAGTCATTTTGTCTAGGCATGAGCTTGTTGACTTGCCAAAATTGTGACTGAGACAAGTTCACATTGTGGGAAAGTGGCACGGATGAAAGTCATAAAAGATAATGGATCAGTCATGTGCAAACTAAAATAAGTGTTAGATTTGGACTGAAAACTTGCCACCTGATGCATCTATGTAAATAAACGAGATCACTTCTTCTATAAGTCTGATACCAGATAAAACTTGACTGTGCCTCACCACTCACTGATCAGGTTTTCATATGAGTTTATAAGAAACTGACTTATCATGGTCTCCATCAAGCCTCTCTACTAATGTTGACTTATATTTGAAGACTCTCCCCATTGCTGGCATCAGCACCTCAGCTCCACCTCAAATCATCAGATATTAGAGTCTCTTAAGGAACATTCAACTAGATCCCTCCCACGTGAACTACATGGTAGGGCTGATGGTCCTCGGAGAATCCACTGTTGCCTCTGATCTGACAGGAGATGGAACTCAAGCAATAATGAGAATGATGGGGAATGGTTGTAGATATAGATAAAGCTTGACTTCCTCACCACCACTCACTTGCTGTGCATTACAGTTCCTAACTGTAATGGGCAATGTTGTGAATTTCTGCTACAAGCTAACAGAACACAAATCTGAGAACATGAAACACTGAATCTTAAGACTTGAAGATTATGTTGAAGTCAGAGTTGGTGGTGCAAGTCTATAATCACACTATGGGAGGATGAGGCTGAAATATCAGGTTGAGCCCTGACTAGGCAACTTAATCACTTAGCAAGACCGTGTCTCAAAAATACGAGAAAAATAAAACTAAAAAATGATAAGGAACATATAGCTCAGTGTGAAGGGCCTGGGTTAAATTTTCAGTGCTGAAAAAAGAAAAAGAAATGTTATTCTGATGTTATATTCTGGCAAGAGGTAATGTGTATGAAAGATGAGTGGTAACAGATCTTTAAAAAGTTTTGAGACAACACTTTTTCCAATACAGAATATCGGATATGGCCTGCAACAATGTAAAATTGTTCAACTACTTAGCATCAAAATTGGTAAGTTTAAGAAAGTGATAAGATCCAAGGACTGTACACTAAAATCAATTATATGTGTAATTACTATTATCAATTTAAAATTATAATATCAAAATAAATTATTAAAATATTGCTACATAGCAATAAAAATACATAACCGTTTTCTAATAAATATCAATACAACCCGATAATTCTATAATGTGAACAAGAAGACATCACTGATTGAATTTTTATTAATGTAGAGTTACATCATATCTATTGTCTTAGGCATGTTCTCCTTGCTGTGATTTATATGTGATGCCAACAAATTAAGGGAGGAGAAGTTGATTTTGGCTCACACTTTTGGGGGAAATTCAGTCCATAGTCCGCTGGGCCCAAGATACAAGCAATATGATGGAAAGGGCTTGCCTCAGAGGAAAGCTGCTTAGATAATGTTGGTGGTTAAGAAGCTGAGAGAAAAGGGAATAACAATTCGAAGAAGTTAAGTCTCCCAAATCGAGCTACAGTCAATATAATCTTTATCATATCCCTAACAAGTTAATTTGACACAAAATTAAAATTTAAAACAAAGTGTGATAATTTCATATTAGTAGACACTAAGTGTTGTAATTTAGGTATAATGTTCCCTAAAAGTTTCTATGTTCAGTGGTGGGACTCTTGGGAGTTGATTGGATCATGAAAGAACTGTACCACTGGTGGATTAATTCATTGACAGGTTCCATATATTATATGAAAGTAGGGTCCAGTTGGAGGAGATGGGTTATTTAGGGTGAGTCTTTGAAGGGTATACCTTATCCCCAGCTTCTCCCTTCTCTCTCCCTGCTTCCTGGCATCCATGGGTGGAGCAGCTTTCCTCCTCCAGGCCCTTCCACCATGTTGTTTATGCCTTGATGCCAACCAACAATGGACTGAATCCTCTTGAACCATGAGCCACAATAAACCTTCTCTCAGCTGTGGGTATCAGGCATTTTGCCCCAAAAAATGGAAAATAACTTGTACAGTGAGATGTGATGAAAAGATAAAAAGGTTTGAAACATTAAATTTAAAGCTACATTATAATTTTAAGCAATATAATTGCCTCTACTGCAATTAATCAAGAGCAGTAATATGTCTAAAATATATTACAGAATGTAGACAAAAGATTAAGTATAATTCAGAGAAGAAAACATGTAAGGAAAAAAGTCAGCAATAATCAAATGTGTGTATGATCACTGTTTTTGAAGAAAGAAAAAAGAATCTAATATATTTATTATCTTTTAGGAAAACATTCTGCATAAAAAAACTTTATTTGAAATAGAAAATGTAGTAAACAAGATAAAAATAAAATAAAAACTAACTGAGAAGATTTTTAACCTTCATGAAATTATTAAATTTTAGAACAGATAGGGTCTGAAAATTTATTGAGAAATTGCTACAGGATATTTTACAAGTAAACAGAACTCATCTCAGATTTATCCACATTAGCAATAGGTATTAGCAGAAGAGTTACCAGCAGATATTAAAACAAGATCTAAGGACATTACAAGAAACGTCTGAGACCTCTAACCTTCATCCAGGCAAGATGATGGTAGGTGGTAAAAATGAAAAAAAGAAAGTTTCAGAAGTGAGGGAAACAAGAATGTCTATTAAGAATTTAATTCCATCATACAGATGGAGATGTAGGAATATTTTGAAAAGAAGGACTAGGTAAACACAAACCAAATTAAGCAGAGCTCACATATTGTGCCATGAAAGTGTGCTTTCTTCTTTCCTTTCCCGTTTTCCCTTCCTCTGTGTCACCTTTCCTCTCTTCTCACATTGATAAATTTCCCTGCAAAGGGTAACTCAAGGTACACTTCAAAACAGGACTCTTGAGGTAAGAGCTAGAAGGAAAGACCAAGCTACCATAAGTTCACTAGGAACACAAAATCACTCACATGAAAACCAAAGGAAACACAAAACAGTTCAGTGGACTGTGGGAGATCATGGTGCATTTTTCTAACCACATCAAAGCACACATACCTGTTTGTTGTTGTTCTCTTCTCTTACCTATTTTTTTCTCATCTGCTATGTATCTGGAGCTTGAGTATTGAACTTTCCAGACTAGATGAGACGATAAGAAAGACCAATGCATATGCGACTGTATGATTCTGAGTGTCAATGCTTTTCAGCTCAATTGCAACTCTGATAACCACATCTTTGGAAACAGTCCAAAGGCTCCAGCTCCTACTGGGCACTGGTGAAAGGCATTTGTCTCCTGTCTTTTCAGCCACAGCATTAATGAGTTTCTACTGGTGCTGGTGCATTAGCTCATTACCATCCTTTGCTTCTAAACTCTGACTTTGCATCTAAGTAATTCTTTATTAGAGTTTCCTCTCTCAGACAAATATTAGGTTACATTTCTTTCCAGGACCCTGACTGATATATTGTTTTTCTTAATGAAGTTGATAAACTTGAGTACTAAGTTGACATATCAAATACCTGTTTGATTGTTGTTCATGAAACTGCAGTGATCCTATGTTGCGCATATGATTTTGGAGTATTGTTTTCATTCATATAAAATGTACATCCTCTGCACTGGAAATCCATAGGGTAATTAGCTAATTTTTTATCATGAACTAAGTAGTTGTACTGTTTCATTTTTATACAGTCATATTTCCTGGTGTTCTAGTATTGAAAGATTAAAATGCAACAAGATCTCAGTGCCTGATAGTACTGAGTGAAAAATTTGAAACTAGGAAAAAATTTCTGTTGAAAAATCGATAGCCTTGTTTTTGTCAGATTATTCAAATCTCATGTGCATATAGGATTTTCCTCTTTGGGACACACTCAAATCGAATTTTAGTGAATGGAATCTCCTCTTTGAAGTCCTTTCCATCAACATCATTTTGTGGACTGAATCACTTTAAACACAACTGATACAACAGACTTGGGAAAGCAACAAAAATACCTATAGTGGATCAGAATTACTAACGTAGCAAGTCAGAAAATGACTAAAGGGACTCATCTCCCCTTTTGCTTTTGCATTGAAATTTATGGGATACTAATGTATAATTACTACAGGACCACTTCTACATTTTTAAACCTGGTTCTTTAATTTTTTCAGCCATTTTATGAAACAATCAATGTGTTCTGTTCAGTATTTTCAACATTTTCAACTTTGTGTGTGAAGAAAAATCAAGCAAAAATATGAGCACTAAATTTTTAAAACTTCAAAATGGGTCCAAAGGTTTTCCATTGCCTCAGAAATATCCTTAAAAGAGAGTTCTAAATAGTTTTAAACTGTTTCATTCTATAAAATAAATTGTGATCATCACTGAATATATTTTCAAAATATAGCAGACATTTCAATATGTCTGGGATTATACATTATTTTACAGTTAATTTATGACATTTTAGAAATCATTAGCATTGAAAAAATTGTTTGGATAAGGACCAATGTCTTAGTTATTTTCTTACTGCTGGAACAAATTACCTGATACCCACAAGTTAAAGGAGGAAGGTTTATTTCAACTTATATTTTGTAGAAATTTCAGTCCATAGTCAACTGGCTCCAAGGGAGAGTAGCACAGCAGAACAGAGGAAGAACAGTCCAGGGCAGAGAAGACAGAAATGCATTAAAATACACCTCTTTTCCTTTTATATTCCATCCAGGCTACAAACAGATTGGTCAGTGCCAGCCACACCCAGATTGGAGCTTCTGTATTCATTAAATCCATTCAACCACATCCAGAACTACGCCAAATCCATTAAGTACTACTCTATTACCACACACCCATGTTCTAGCAACCGTCAAAAAGCCCCACCTATGAGTTCATGAGGCTCATGTACAACTTATAAAAATGTTATTTATACCTATGCTAAAACAGATCTGCAGCTACACCAAAATAAACCATAATTTATTCTAGAACATAGATTTAATTACAAATATTAATCAATTTCTACACAAAATTTCATATCTATAGTGTTGTGTTGCTCTAATGAGAATTGACTTTAGATCAGAAAATTACATTTTAACATTCACTTTGGTTGTTATCTTAAATAAGCTTGATTCAGTTTGCAATTATTCCTTAACAGAAATGAATGTATGATGAAAACATTAGGAAATTAGTAACTACCCAAAGAATAAGCTTTATAAAAGATGAAATTATAGCATGAAAACATTGAGACTAATATTCAAAGCAGTTTTTTACACCAATGAACTCGCTCCTATTTGATAAAATATGTTTTGGGGTAAAATTCCAAAGATGATGTGAGAGAAATGTTTCCTCAATAGGTTTGAAAATGTTCCTATCATTGTGGAAACATCAGATTTAGTGGAGAGCTATGAAATGATTATCTTTGTATTATTTTTAAGCTAGTGATGACTTAAAATTGAGTATTTGCTATTGGAAAAGTAGACTAATATAATAATATAATAATAATACTATAATTATAATAATATAATAATATTCACATGATTGACTCAAACAATGGGTATTGTATAACTTGTGTTTTGAATTTTCACCAATTAATTTTGATACATGTGAAATTCAATAGATGGCTAAATCTATGATAGAATAAAATGTGGTTTCCTTTTTTCCAGTTATTTGTGATACAAACCATAACAACAACTTAATATGGTTTATATTTTAGTTTTGAAATGGTGTTTACAAAACTGTCATTTAATTTTCTAGGAACCATATGCTTTGATGGTTTAAATTATGTGAAAACAACTCCAGAAATATAATTTCAAAAGGATTCAGCAATATCACTTGAGATTTGTAAGAAATGAAAATTTGCAGGCCACAGCAATGTTGTAAATAAGAATTTCCACATGTGAGACACAGAAATCTGTGTTGTGGCAACATTTTCAGGTGGCATTGAGAAGTACTGTTCTAGCTACAGTTGAACCAATGTCCTAGCAGTAACAACAGTAATTACAAAGTTTCAGAATCCCTTTTTCAAAGGAAGATTACATCCATTGTAATCTTAAGGGGTGAAACAGCCATCGTTATTATTATCATATCAACTGTATACACAAGGCTTTCATAAATCGTACTCTTCAACAACAAAAACTTAAACTATCATTTCCTAATTTTCGTACTGTTAATTCATGTGGCAGCTAAACTACAATATTAGTTATTTCTTACTAAATTTTAATTCTATAAAGTATCTTACGTCTCATAAATACAGTTGGTACTTTCCAAGAAGTTGACATATAAATATATTATATACATTTTAAAATTTTGACTGTAAAGAAATAATCATACAAAATTAATAGTCAATATAATGTACTCTGAACTTAAAATTAAGATAGTTGTGAGATAAAAAAATCTCTTAAATGGTATTATAAAATTCATTAATAAGGGTTTATGAAACTAATTCATAGAGAATTCAGCTTAGGAAATTTGTTCTAGTTGATAAAAATAACATGAAGTATATATAGATTCACAGAACAGATGGAGATAGCATTTACATTACAGACTTCCAATTGCTTATAATTTTCAGAGCTTCTGGTTCCAAACTTTTGAAGGAATATATATTATGCCTAAAGTTCGTACCAACTGGTCTGTGGTATGTATCCTTCAAGTATACCAAGTTAAATTTACACATGGTAGAGTAGTGATAAGACTCTGGAATCAAGTCCAAAAATCAATGGAAACATTATGGAGTTAAATGTACAATGATTATAATAACATTAACCTGCTAATAAAATGTGTTACTTATGAAGATGTATCATTTTTCGATTCTTTGGTCTTCTTTTCCAAAACACTACCCAATCTTATCATGAAACAAACATACAAACAAACAAGAAAAAATCAGATGAACTGCTGCAAAAGTATCTTCTACACAACATTTAAACAGTACTCATCAAAACTCTTTATCCATTAAGAAAAATAAAAGTTTGAGAAAATGTCACAAACAAAAGCACCATATGTAGACATTATGACTAAATGTAACATGGGGTCTTGGAATAAAATCTGAAAAAAGAAAATCTGAATAAAATATGGGTTTTGGTTAATAAGAACATGTAATCATTGGTTTATTGATTATAATAAATGTTCCATGCTAATGCAAGATATTAATAATAGGCCAAATTTAGTGTGAAGTTTATTAGAACTTTGGGCATGATCTGAACAATTTATAAATCTAAAATTATTCATTTAAAAGGAAAGTTTGTGCTAACATCGTTTGGAGAACTTCGTATGCCATATCTTGTACCCTAAGTACCTAAAGTTAGCAACATGTACTGTATTAACTATTGTTATTCTGCTATTATTTTGTTAGTAAATTTTGTTTTTACTTTTTTCCATAAAATAAAATAAAACTAAAAAATAAAAGTTTATTTAAAAATGGTGCATCTCTTTTAAAATACTATTGATGTACTTCACAGAACTAGAGGAAATAATCCTAAACTATGAAAGCAAAAATGAAATGACTTTTAAAAAAACACAAACTTGAATAGCCCAAAGCTATCTGGAGTGAAAAGAACAAATCAAGAGACATTACATTAACCGAATTGAAAATGTACTACGATATTCTAGTAATCAAACCCAATAAGCCTGGCGTAAACATAGACCCCTAGAAAATAATTGAAAGCCTAGAAGTAAATCCACATGTCCACAGCCAACTGATTTGCAACAAAGCAGTTAAGAGCATGTATTGAAAAAGGACCATATTTTTTCATATGAAAAATTTGGATATGCACATGTGGAGGAATGCAGCTATACATCTATCTCTCAGTTTAAAAAATGAACTCAAAATGGATTAAAGACTTAAATGTAACACCGAACTGTGAAACATCTGGAATAAATCATGGAGGAAACACATTAGAATATTATAATGGACAAGGTTATTTTGGAAAAGCCTGTAAAGTGCAGAAAAAAAAGAAATATACAAATGAGATTATATCTAATTGAAAAGTTTATGTAGAGCAAAGAAAACAACAGAGTGAAAGGATAAAGTACATGAGAAAAATATTTCAAGTTACATATATGACAAAGGATTGATATGTCACTATATATCTAAATCTATATCTATCTATCTATCTCTCCAAAAATTATATAGCAGGGAAATAACTGAATAAAAACAGATAATAGACCTAACTTGGCATAAATTATAAGAAAACAAACAGATGACCAACAGGTATAAGAAAATACTGAAGTTACCAATTTTTAGGAAGAATTCAAATCATGAGGTATCACATCACCACAGGAAGGATAACTTTTTTACCAAAAAGACTACAAATGACAGGTGCTGATGAGAATTTAGAGAGAGTGAATCCTTGTACACTGATGGTGGGAATGTAAATTATAACTATCATGATAAACCCTACGGGAGTTTCTAAAAAACTACTGTGCGATCTACCCCACTACTTGGTATATATTTGAATTAAATAAAATAAATATGTAAGAAGCATGATATCTGCACTACTATGTTCACTGCAGCACTATTAATGATTGCCGAAACATAGGAATAATCTAATTAAGGAATAGAAGAAAAAAACTGTGGTACGTTTATGCAATGAGATAGGTGTGCTAAATAGATATTAAAGGATGAAGGAAATGTATATGTGCACAATTTTACCTCGAATTATTCAGTGGTCTATGTTCATTATTTGTTCAGTGAAGCATGCCAAACGAAGCAGGCACTGCACTAGTAAATCTTCCTCAAATTTAGTTTATTGTCGGAACTTTAACGCATTTCTAAAAATCAGGATTTTCTCAGGTATTTTCATTACTTTTGTCTTCTCTTTAGGGGAGACAACATTTCATTCCTTTAGGGTTTTGAAATGTTGTGCTGAAACTTCAGCATATTGAGAAGAAGAAAATCATACAGAGAACCATTTACAGCGGCTGGCATAGTGAAGTGTTTTATTATAGCCAGCCTACAAAACTCTAATGCTAAGTTTATAAATGTTTCTTATCCTGGAATGGAATTATTCAGCTTTAGCAAGTTATAAAGAGAAGATTAAGGATTAGGAGTCAGGAAAACTGAATTTTACGCCAAACTTTGCAAACTGAGTCACTCAAACTTTCTGGGTATGAGTCCCCTCATATTAAAAATAAAGTGGCAGACAATAGTTACTTATAAATAACGAATATTTTTAACTTCGAAAGCATTGCCTGAAAATATGCTAACATCAGGGTCAAAAAACAAGCTACGAATTAAAAAAAAATTATACAGGCTTTGCAGAATCTGTATTACACAAAAAATAAAGGAGAATAGGTGTTTAGTTTTGAGTGTCTTGCCCTAGGGCTTTAATCAAGATAACATCTGTGACAGATGTGAAAATATACAGACATTATAGCAAAAGATTATAAGTGGAAAGACCTCAAATAAAGAGTAAATAAAATGATCCTGGGTATGGTAGACAGTCTCCAAGATGATCTACAATGGTCTTCACTCCTTGGTATTTATTCTACATGTACTGCTCTCCCAAATTAAAGAGGAACAAGCCAGGTAGACAATTGAGTGCTCCAGAAGCAATGATTGTGACTTTGGAGGCTAGGTCATGAAAGACTATATAGCCTCTACCTTGCTCCCTCTCGCTTCACTCACCCCGAAGGAAGGCATCAGCCAAATTATGACAATCGAGCTGTCCTTTCCTCGAAGAAGAATATGTGGAAAGGAAGAGAGGCTTCTCCATAGGAGTCCCTTGTAAACAGCCATTTTAAATTAACTTCATGAGAGATCTTGAGATGGAACTGCTCTACCACACTGTTCCAGAATTCTTTACTTGCACAAATTGTAAAATCATTAAAGCTTATTTATTTATTTATTTATTTATTTATTTATTTATTTATTTTTGGTGATTTACTCTTGTTGATGCTGATAAATTTGGGGGTAATTTGCTTCACAGCTGCTATGATTTGAATGTTGGTCTTCCCCTCAGCTTCATAGATTGAAATTACACCGTGATGTAATGATAATATGAGATAAGGCTTTGGTAATCGAGTACTGAAGATGGGGCCTCATGAATGAGATCAGTGTACGTATGTGGGGCTAAAGAAACTGGACTTTCCACCATATGAAGACAATGAAAAGACAGCTTTCTGGAAACCATGGAAGCTATTCCTTGTCCGATATGGACTCTGTTATCACTTTGATCTTGAATTCCTCAGCCATTAGAAATGCAAAGGGAATAGCTTTCTCTTGTTTATAAGCTTTGTAGCTTTTGACATTTTGTTATAAAGGCTATATTAGTTTGAGACAGTGATAATGAATATCTAATGCTTTGGTTATAAGAACTACTGGGATTGAATTTCCTCAAATATTTAAAAAGCAAGACAGACATCCAAAGGGAAATGAAATTACTGCTGCCCCCTTAATTATTAGCTGAAAATCTGGAAAACTGAGGCAATTTTCAAGGTAATTCCCTTTGAGTAATTTGACATTTCAAAAAAAGAAAACACCTTGTAGATAAATATTTGTGGCATAATCCCTCTGCTATTTCAAAATATTTGTTAATATCTGTATAAGTCAGCTTTCCCATCACTGACTATAATAGCCAACATTCACAATTTAAAGGAGAAAAAGTTTAATTTGACTCATGGTCACAGAGAGTTTAGTCCATGGTTGACTGGCTCAGAGGCAGAAACATTATGGTAGAGGAACAAAGCTAAGCAAAGTTGTTTAGTTCATGGCAGTCGAGAAGCAGAGCAGGACAAGAGTACCAGAGATGTAGTATCCACGGTCACAGCTTCATGATCCATTCAGACCTACTCAAAAGTGAGCTAGGTGTTTCTCAGTCTAATACAGTTGACAAATCAGGATTAATAGTCCCAACATCTTAATCTTAATATAAAAGCTACCAAAATTCCTCACTAGAATTTAATCTCTATGGGCACAAGAAAATGTTCTCTTTGTTTCGTTGTCATACCTCAAAAATAAGTGCAATAGCAGATGCATGCATTTACACTATCAAATATTCATTAAATAAATATACCATTCATCTGATGAATGAATCATATTATTCATAAATAGAAGAAAATTTCTTTAATGAACTAAAAGGAGCCCTCAGATTAATTTTTCTACATATTTCTAACACTGGATTGAGAAAAAAGAGAGAGCAAAAGAATTTTAATAATTAAAAAATATTTCAATAGGTATTTTACATGAGGAAATATTATTAGTCAATGTTCTTCCGTAACCTGTACTGCTCATGGAGGAAAAATGAGTGTGGTTTCACAACACCTGTATACAATTTACAGGTATAATTGCTTTACAAATAAAGGTGGCCAGCTGAGCAAGAAAACTGGCGGTGGAGACACACGAGGAAAGATTCAGTTAAATTTACATAGCTTAGCTGCTTACCGCGAGTCTAAAGAATATAAATTAGAAGAAAGCAGCCAGGTTCTGCCAGCAATTTTGTCCTTTCAAATTGTTGCTTTTATAGCTCAGATTCCGTATTCACACCTTATCATTGATAATTAAATAATGTATAGGACATATGAATAAAAAAGGATACTTTTGATAAAATTTTTATGTAAAATTATTTGTACTTGCAATTCCTGGGTCAGGGATATAGCTCAGTCACATAAGTGCCTGCCTGGTAAGCACAAGGTCCTGAGTTCGATTCCTGGTCTCCAAAATAATAATGATAATAATAATCATTCCTAAAGGTCTTTATAACTTGATTTCTCATGGGCTTTTGTAAACAAAATTATGACATTTTTACACAGCAATGCTAAGGTGCAGTACTAAGAATGAAACTATTATCATTGTCATGTCAGTGTGATAACCATAAAAAACTTTCAAAAAACCCAATTAATATCTTCTTTATGCAGTAATATCAGAAGATAAATCCTTTTGCATAGATACAACTTGAAACTTGTCTAAATAGCTTCTGACTGAAAATATTTTAAAGACTATAGTGTTAACTTTCTTATTATATCACTATAATTCTCAATATGCAGCAAATATGAAACATAATCAGATATGAAATTCATAACAATATAATGAAATCTCATAATGCTTCTTATATTTTGTTGAGATGCTGTAGTAGATATTTTCTTATATAGGTATCTGGCATTATGCTCATTTCAAGAATTATAAAGTATTCTATTACCTATACCAAAAAGGAAGTCAGACTTTCAGAATTTTTTTTTTCTTTTTCCATAAGTTGATGGTCACTTTTCTTCTCCATCATCATTTAGCCTTTTAGGCACTATTTTACTGTTCTCACTTTTCTTTCTGCTTTCTGAGTGCTACATATAATTTTTGTTGTTAGTTACTATAGTCTTCAAAAGTTATGTATGAGAACAAGATAATTAAACACAAAAGCAAAATGTACTTTGTGCCTAAAAGATCATACAAGCTGCATTAGCTAGTTTCATTGAGCCTAGTGGTTTTCCTTTATTTCAGACCAAAAAAATAGCTATGAAAAATGTGATTATTACAATCTTTGAACTAGATAAATATGGAATGACAAACCAAAAAGAGCCCAACAGTTTTATATTCATTCATTCATTCAGCTGTATGAATTGAGAATCTACTATATGTTAGGTACTTACTCATTCACTTGAAATACATCATGAACTACAAGAGGAAAGTATTTGTTCTAATGGAGCAAACATTTTAAGGAGAAATATGAAATAAATTATTTGGACAAATGTACATAATACAAAGGTGAACACTGTTGAATGTGCATGTGTGTTATAGTAAATGATGGGTGACTGAGATAAAGTGACATTTAATTAGAGATCTGAAAGGAGTAATAGAAGGGGATGAATACTGTATGGGAGAAAATATTCAAAGTAGACAGGGAATAATAATTGAAAAATTCCTAAAATGACAGTATCCTTATCTTTTTCTAGGAACAGAAATGTACCCAAAGCATCCAGAGAACACTGAAAAATTAAGGTGCAGAGTTGGAGGCAGAGATGGGGGAGACAAAGGTTATAGCAAAGCCACACATAACACACGTGAGCTCTGTCTTATGTTATGAGCTGCAAGAAAACCATCTGAGGTTTGAAAATAAGAATGACATACACTGACCTAGCCAGTTCTACTGACAATTGCCACATATATTTCTTATCACATAGATTTATTTACTAGGTTACAATATAATAAATTCTTTTTCTCAAAGGACCACTGGGACTTTTGTGTATTTGGGAACTTTGATAGATAAATGTCTAGGATACTAAAGCAAAAGACTTATTCCAGGAGATGAGAACAGTTTTGAAAATCAAAGTAAAAGTGCATACTCTTTGGAAAAAAGGATAAACATATGTGGATAATGTGCAATAAAAAAATTTCTGTGTACTTACTTAATCTTTATAGAATAGGCATTGCATTACTGATAATATAATGCATGATCTAATTCCCTAAATCAATTTTTATAAGATTTAGCCTACAAGTCCTTTAACTATAGTTTAACCCTATATCATATGGGTTTGTGTAGTGTGAAGAAAGTACCAGTTAAAATTTGCTTGTTTATAACAAACTCAGTAAGAGAGAAATTAGGGAAAACATGCCTTCATAATACCATTAAAAAAATGAAATACTTAGGAATCAACCTAACACAGGAAGTAAAAGATCTCTACATTGAAAATTACAGTTCT